>OOFC01049562.1:2236-32750 GCA_900323345.1 Pseudochromis fuscus
TCACTGAGGGGGGGTCTCAAACAAATCAACACCATCTAAAAGCTACTGTCACAAATCATCTGTATACAAACTGAATTCAAAGAATCAGTGTGTGTGTGTGTGTGTGTGTGTGTGTGTGTGAAGAAGAGTGGGGGATACATGTGTGCACAAGTGCATGTGTTGTATGGTGTGTGGTCTTTTGGTTCACAGTGCACTGCCTGCAGTGTACGGACTCAGCTTGAACAGGATGGGGAAATGTGAAAGGGCTTGTGTATGTCTGTGGACTGTTTGGTGTGTGGGTTTTCACTGTGTGTTTGTGCAACTCTGCATGTGTAGTTTTTATGTGTACTGAAAATACAGTAGGGGCTAAAAGTCTGTCACCAGAAAAAATGTCATATTTGAGTTTGAGGATTTAGAAACATTGAAGCTGTGGCATGTCAAATGAAGATGAAATATTTCTGATTGTTTTCTATTTCTAAGGCAGACTTCCAGTTTACACACATGTCCAGCATTGACCATGTTAATTGCTGTACAAAGGTAGTTTCTTTAAGGTTATCCTTCAACTTCAGATGACACTCGTGGGGATTGGATCAACTCATCACAGGCTTGTTTATGTAAATCAACCTTCACCTGTTATAAATATTACTGTTCCTCAGGTTTCTGGGAAAATATTGTTTCCTCAGTAGCCTTGGGATAGTGGGAAAAAAATAATGGAAGTCAGATTGTTATTCTAAGCAAAGACGGGCTTTCTCAGTGGGACATCATGGCTGGACCAAATGTTTCTAAGGGAACGAAGCACAGTAAAGAGACTGTGCCAAAACTGGATCCAAAGCACAATCAGGCAGACTAACAGTGACTGTGGCATCAAAAGATAATTGCATCCAACTTTCTTCACTGAAAACAACTTCATCACAGATTAGTAGAAGCTTTGCAAGCATTTCAAGAAGACCAGCGAGTGCTGACTGTCATGGACTTTCCTCCAGTGGACTCCCTTGATCTGAAGTCCACTGAACAGATGTCGCATGAGAAAGCTAAAAATTCCTAAGTTCACAAAAAGCTCTTTGGAGCATTGTCAGATCAGACTGAGAAAACATTGATTATCCGATTTAAGTCTTTGTGCTGAAGTTGAGGATATAGTAATTCATATGTGTATTAAAAATATTAATCTTTTTATATTGTTTGTAATTAAAAATATGGCAATAAGTATCTTCGCCAGTGGTTTTACTTTTTTTTGACCCTACTGTACGTGAGAAAATATTTCAGGACTTAGATGTAAAGTCTGTTTTTTTATAGTCATTTTTAGAAAAGTGTTTCTGTGTGTATTACTATTTTAAGGGCAGATAGAAAAAGAGTGTGGCCAGACAGATCAGTAGAGGAAGTACTCAAACATGAGAGTCTGCGTCAAGCCATGAATCTGTGTGTGTGTGTTTATTGATGTGAGTCTGTGTGGTTTCCAGACTTTGATCCAAGTATATTTAGCAGATAGAGACCAGAGCAAGAGTCAGTTCCCACTGTGCTCATGAGCCTAAGGACAGACACAGAGGACGCGCACAGGCCTTTTCTCATTGCTGTCACTTGGTGGTTGACTGTGACATTGTCATGTCAGCGCTAACACTTGGCCATGTGTTTGTCTCTCTCCGCAGCTTCATAGCAGAGTCAGAGCAGCTGAAAGACCAGTGGGTTGAAGCCATGCGGAACGCCATAGGTGAGGCTTTGTCCAATAGTGAGGTGGCTGAGCGGATCTGGGCGGAGCATAGCAACAGTCAATGTGCCGACTGTGGGGCTTCCAAGCCGGAGTGGGCGGCCATCAACCTGTGTGTGGTGGTCTGCAAACGATGTGCAGGTTTGTGGATGATTTTTGCTGAACACTTTGACTGTTGAGTATCTACAGTTTCATGTCTGCAAATTCACCTTAGAGATATATTTTTTGTTGTCTGTAGCTTCAAATAAATGACCAAATATGACTTTTGACCTTTTAATTCATGACAGTCTTGCATAGTCTGGATGTAATTTGTCTTCAAAATGTATGTGTTTGTGTTTCAGGAGAGCACAGAGGACTTGGTCCAAGCATTTCAAAAGTTCGGAGTCTGAAGATGGACAGAAAAGTCTGGACAGAGGAGCTTATTCAGGTACGTATCCAGAAACAGAATCAGCCTACAGGTTATTAAACCTGGTTTAATAAAAGAGAAGAGCAGACCTTAGCAAAAAATTACAACGTGTTTAAACTGGATTTGTTGCCCTGCAGGGATGAATGAATTCTTGGCCAATTTAGATAAACCTGTACAGAGATGGAGATTAATTTAGACAAAACAGAGGTATCAGGTTATTAAATACACCTTTATAATGTAATGCAGTCTAAGACACTAACACTGCTGTGAATCTTAGTAAAGCTTAGGGTGTCAAGTCATTTCTGAGGCAGCAATTGGTGGTGGTGTTGTAAATCTACATGCATAAGAGTCCACTGTATTAGAAACTTGCTCCAATAACATGCAGAAGCAATTAATAATAGTAAGAAAAGTTAAAAAAAAAAAAGCGTATATTGTTCCCGCTGTCGGACCTCTGCACACGTGTTTCTTCCCTTCTGAAAGTTGAAATGTTTCTCTTAACCCTACCTGGGATACAGGTGTTCCTGTTGCTAGGCAACGAGCGAGCGAACAGTTTCTGGGCAGCTAATGTCCCACCAAGTGAAGCCTTAACACCCTCTAGCTGCACCGAAGAGAGGCGGCGCTTCATCACCAACAAATACCGCCAGGGCAAATACAGAAAGTACCATCCCCTGTATGGAAACCAGACAGAGCTCAACAATGTAAGTTCAAGTCACTGTTTGGATCGTTTATTTGTTTGTGTTTCCCTCGTTTTTATATCACCACAACTATTTTATGTAGTTGTGGAGATTGAATATGCAAGACTATTTTAGAATAGAAAGGATTTTGTCCACAGGATAAATTAAAAGGAAACTGAGATTGTTAATTTTAGCGTTCTGCTGTGAGTACATTGTATCTATTATAGTAACTTCATTCATTATTGTTTTTTTTAGTAATTGAATGTAGCATTGACTTAGTTTTGTTCCTCTCTTGTAGCTTGTAAAAAATTGTGTGCGGAGACTTAGTTCCTCTCTTTAGTTCCTCTCTAAGCTGTGTGCATGTGCCTGATAACGAGTCACATGCAGGATTTTGCACGTCTGCGTACGTATGCACAGCGTACTGTAAACTGTATATCTGATGCTCACTGCTCAGATCATGACAAAGATTCCACTTATTGAGACTGACTTCAAAGAGTATTGAATAAGTGAGTTCCTTGGTAAATGCATGTTTAATGTAGTATCTCCTCATTGACAGTAAAGTAGCCAGTTTTCTGTTTCATTGGTTACATTATGTTCTCCTTCCTAGCACGTTGATTAAAGCAAACAACATTTGACAGTTTTGACCAAAGTAGGACATTTAAGGAACTGATGTGAACTCACTGCAGATGGAGCGAAGGGCAGACTCCTAGATTACAAAAGCAGGTTAAATCCCTGATTAAGTCTAAAATACAAAGCACAGTCTGGTAATTGCTGGAATATTAATAGCTGACATTTGGAGTTGGACTAAATTAAATCAGACATTGTGATTTCAATTCAGGTTTCAGATTAATTACCCTGAATTTCTGTCTTTCTTCTGACAGAAATTACTTTTAGATGACAACCATCTCAATATTTACAGCCAGGTTATCTGTCCTCATGTGGTCGTCAGGGTGAGAAATCATTATCTGTGGCCATTTGGTCAATATAGGTCAGAAATAGGGCATCTGGGAACAGCGTGGGAATGGTAGTTTTATGTTGTGTCCTTGCAGTGCTCCATCATGTGTGGTAAATGTCTTAGTGTTTCAGACCCAGCTGGGTCACTCATTAGCTGCTTAACCCACTTACCTCAAACAATGTGCACGGCTCACAGACACACTGAGTGTGTGAGTAAGTCACATTTAGCACCTGACTGTGAGTTATGTTTTTCCTCCCTCCAGCATTCAGGCTTCTGTGTGAGCCAGTGTGTTTGAGATGTGCAGATGGAGATAAAGCCACTGTTTCTCCTTTCAAGGTTGAAAACCACTTTTGTTTAGCTGCTATCTCTTTTTCTACTTTACCTCCCTAGTGGTCTTTCAGGCTCTCTCTAGAGAAAGCGATCTCTCCCTCTTTCTTCTTCTGTAGCTTTTGTCCTTTTCAACGTAGCACCTCCTCCTTTCCCAGAAAGGTGCTCACTGTTGTTGCTCTACCTGTATTTCTCCATTCTTGATTAAAATATTTAAAGTTCCTCAGCTGTGCTTCACTCGCATTTTTACTTGGGTGTGTCTTAAGACTGCAATAGAAGGTGCAAATGAGTTTGTTAAAACTTTGAAACCACAGTTTGTGTGAGTGTGACAGAGAGAGAAGAAATATGCACTATGTGAAGACTTAGGTTGATCAAACCCTGGCTTTCTATCCTTACTTCTATTTCCTGTCTTCTTTGTTTTCCTTTTTTCCAAACGTGACATCATTACTCGCTGATTTAACTGGAATGTGCTGTAACTCCGCCTCCCCCTCTCTTCTTCGCCTCTCCTCCTCCTGTCCTTATTGTTTGGCTGGAACTGCTGAAGAAAGTTGATCTCTTCAGTCCTGACTCTGTCTCTCATTTGTAAGTTGCTAGTATTACTAACTCTCTGTCTGACTAAAGCTTCACAAATGAGTGTTTTTACATTTTCAACTCGGTGTGCCTGCCTCTGTCGACTGACACAGGAGTGATTGAGAGGAACTAAAAATTTCCAGGTGAGGTGTTGTGGTGTGTTCATGGGGCTGAGCTGCAGGAAGAGGTAGTGAAAATATGTTGTGTGTTTGCAATTGTGTCTACTTGTAGGTGAGCATATAAAGAATGTGAGTGTGTTTTACTGGGGGCAGATAACACAGTGTGTGTCAGTAAACTTTGGATCTCTGACGGTGTGTGTGGTGTGTGTTGATGGGACAAAGTTTAGCGTTGAGACTATAAGAACTGCTGCACTGTAGCTCTGTTAGTGAGTGCACATTAGCGTTATTGTGTGTATGTTTTTCACTGGAGTGGGCAGGAGTATGGTATAATGCATATTAATGTGCCTGTGTAGGCATGTTTGTGTGCCTTATTTGCATTTTAGGTCTGTGTTGCAGTCTTTCTGTGTGTGTGTCCATGTGCTGTGTGTGTGGATAATAAGCTCACTTCTGTAAGTGGAGCTCATTGTCTCTCTCACTCTTTCTTTGCCTTTTCTTCTTTCTTTCTGTCCTCTTTTGCCCTGGGTAGTCCACTTTCAGTAATTCCCACAGTTTTAGAGCCAGGTTTCATCCCTTGTTGCCTGCAAACTCCACTTAGTTTTCTTGGTCTTTTTAAAGACATAAGCTGTATGTTAGTCATAAGTGTGTTAAGAATAAAATGACAGGCAGCCATGAGTCTGCCCTCTTTCATGGTGTGTCATTATATTGTGCTGGTATTTGAAGCTTTGTTTTTATAGCCTTTTGATTGGCATAGCAAAATGCTTCAAATGCTTTGTTAGTGGTTTCTTCTGTGTTTGCCAAACAGCAAAGCAGCAAGAGACTGTCAAACATGTTTGACAGTAAAATTTGAAGTATGACACTAAGTTATTTATAACATGTAGCTGGGTTGGCACTTCTCTGCATCTGTGCCAAGTGTGAGTGAGATACTGATACTTGTGATAAAGATCAAAATTTCACAGTAGTTTCATAAAACAAAGTGATCACAAAACACACATCACACCCATGTAGCTACTGTTTGTATGTGAACCAGTGACAATCTGCATGGTCCGATTATAGCAAGTTGACAGCAGAGAGTCAGTAGTAAAAACTCTTTATGGGTCTGTTTTTGAGCTTTTATAGTTTTGGAAAGTCTCTCTCACCCTCTGTTTGTGTCGCTGCTGTTTGTATCTTGTTTCTTCTCTTTTCCATCTCTGTCCTCCTCACTTCCTCATTCACACTGCAGGAGATAAATCCTTTTTATTTCAACAGGGTGATTTGCTTGAGATGGGTCCTGTTTTGCTTTTTTATTACATTCCTGTGCTTTTTACCCTCTGTGTATTTTTTTGCCTGAAACTTTGTTTTGTTTTGCTCTACTCTCCTTCATGTGTCTGAATTTTCACCTCCACCTCTCTCTCCAGCTCCCCCTCTCTGTAAACCGTCTGGTGAGGTAATGATGGAACATATGTGGATACATTTTCTCATCTGGATTTAATATATGAGCATACATACACATGTGTAAGTGTGGCTGTAGTGCTAGCTGTTAAATATGCTAAAAATCTACAAAGCAGATTCAGCTGCATGTGTTTGTGTGTGTATCAGTACATGGGTCAAGTTTCTAGCCAAGTAACAATCAGCCTCTGATTAATGTGTCCCACTGAAAGGCTTTCATCTTCTTTTCACAATATTTTTCTTTCTTTCTCTCGTGTCTTTCTTTTCCCCCGATTTTGTCCCATATAACTTCAGAGGCCAGATGGAGGCCTGCGATTTTAGACACACCCAGATACAATCTCTCTCTGTCTCTCTCCCTCTCTGGGGAAATTGGGTAAGATTCTTGAATTCCCTTCTCCTCTTTTCTGTGTGTGTCTGTGTGTGTGTGTGTGTGTGTTATTACATTACTCCCTCTTTCATAGGCAGCAGATGTTGGAGGGTGAGGTCTTTAAACACTCAAACAACCCATTTCCTCATTATGCTTTGTTCTGATTGGTTCACGTCTCCTGGTCAGAAGTAACACACTTTACTATTACATTACTGGACCATGACCTACATACAACACAGCATGTATGTCCATATATGACAGAGGACTGCTCTTGTTCTGTATTGACTTGGTAGGCTGTGAACACGCCTTCACAAATTCATCACACCGCACCGATCAATACTTGTTGCCATCAAAGCTCCAGTTGTGAACGGCATTGTGCTTGTGGTCAAATTGTAGTATATCATGATATGGCTTGGCCTGTAGCTAAGTGGCTAATGTTAGGCTGCAGTGACTGGTCTGAAGTATTGATTTTTTCTGGCTTATAGCTTCAGACAGTACAGATAAACAATTTGCTCGTGTTGAGAGCCCTAAGTGGCAGAAAATAGGTTTCAATAAAGTGAGAATCCATTTTCCTCCCTTGTTTATATTTGTAGCAGATTTCATTCATTTGAGGCTGTTAAATAATGTGACATGAATACATAGTGAAAAATGCAGTAAATAATCTAGATTCCCTTCATTTAAATGGAGAAAAAGTTCAAAGTAAAGGCATTGGTGAATTTATTAAAGAGTAAAAACAGAACTGTACATGTGGAGAGTAAAGATACAAACTTTAGTACAGTCACATCAGGACATTTTAGCACATGGTTTGTTATTGATTTAATCTTTCGAGATGCTGCTTCAAGCATATTGTCAGGGCTGTGAATCACATCTTAAAACTTCTCACCTTCTTTTTCTTTTTTTCCTCCACTTGAACTTATATCTACAGTTCTATCAGGACGCTCATGTGATCCATATCATGAGTGTTATGTGAATGTGCTCCTCTCCAGATGGCTGACCGCAGCTTTTCTGTTCAGATGTCTTCAATAGTGCATGAGAGGGGAAAAATGCAGTTTGCAGTCTGTGTCTTTTGGGTGTGTGTGTGGGGTGTCTTGTGCAATTTTAATCTTTGTTAATTGGTTTGTTTGTCTGTATGTGTGTGTAAAGGCTCAATAGTGCTTAAATAGAGGAGGGGCTCTGTCTGTGTGTGTGACAGAGTGCTGTGGAATTTCTCAATCAGACCCAAAAGAGCTTATTGGTTTTAACAGAAGACAGACTTGTTTGTTTGTGTGTATACATTTTTATGAGTCTGAGTTGAGTTCCTCAGATGTAAAAACCCATTTGCCACCTTCCTTTTTTTTTTATCATTAAGGTCTATGGTCTTTGTTTCTTTTGATTTTGAGATAAAGGTGTAGTCTGAAGACATCTCTTAGGTTTTATTCTTGTAGTTATTGTCATGTAAAGAAATCTGTTTGTTTGCCATCATCTGCTTTGAACTGTTTATTGTGAGAAGATACTAAAGTCAAAACGTCAGAAGAAGAATTTTTATGATTACTTTTCTTTTTTAGTTTTCTATTTTCTATTTGTTTATGTTTTGTAAGATCTCAATAACATTTTTCCAGTCACATCCTTCTGCGTTTCTGTCTTTTGTTTTTGGTCACATGGATTCATGGTGCACACTCTAATGATAAACAATTCCTCAATAGTTACATCAGTGAAATTCATCAAATGTATAATCTCTACTAATATTTGTTCAGCAATAATCCAATATTCTGTATGGCTTTTCAGTCCAGGTAGCTTTACTTTAGGCCTTAGACCAGTGTTTACTTCATCAGTGCTCTACTGAAATCAGGATTTATTAACTAGTCAATACAAAATGGCTTCAGGCTGCTTTGTTATTAAATGTCAATGTGGTGTATTTAGAGAAGACTCAATAATTGGCACAAGACGTAAACACCTGATATCAATGTGTTGGTAGTTTTATCATAATAATAATAATAACTTCCATGGGTCCAATAAACCACCAAATTACTTGAGGCTTTATTGACAGTACAGTGTAATTGTTTTTCTACATAAACACAGAAGACACTTCATTAGTTTGTTCTTGTAAAGAGCCTATCTGTGTTGACAGGAGCAGGACCAAATAAAGTGGTTGGAAAGCTCATTATTCTGTTTGAATTCCAGATCAGGAATCGAGCTGCTGCAGGTTTAAGAGCTTTGTATCCAGACACAGCTTACATGCATCACCCTGTCTCTTTGAATAGAGGTGTAATTTCAACTATTCATGATTGAACCCTTGTCAGTAGGCACAGAATCACAGAATGAAATCCATCATTTTATTTGCAGTTTTGTATCATCCTTACACTTTTTTTTTTTTATCAACTTCTTTCTCTTTCTTACTGTAACCAGTGGGACACTTGCTCTACTCTTTCCCCTATATCATACCATTTTCTTCTTCTTCTTTCTTTTGTCACCGTCACCTCCCCCTCCTTCTCTCACTTCTTTATGGCAGTTTTACAAGGTGGAGTTATGCTCCATATTTAATTGCTCTTGTATATACATTCACAAATAAACATGCTAATTACACTAGCCTGTGTTGTAATTATCTAGTCCTCATCTTGGAGTCCTGCTGTGTGTGAAATACAATTCTGCTCGTAATTCACAAATAGTATATTTATTACATATTTGATTTTCGTTCAGCATTCAGTCCACTGTAAGGCTCGAGGCTGCTGTTGCATATGCCTAAATTTTATTGTTTGTACGTGAACATTTACTCATGTGTCTCTTTTTGTCTGCTCCACTGTCTCTCCCCCTCTGTCCAGGCTCTATGTTCAAATGTACGATGCAGTGATGTGCTGGAGACGTTAAGCCTGATTTTCTGCGGTGCAGATGTGAATTGTCCAACCGGTACGCGAAGTTGGCCCTCCCCTCTGGCCTTGGCCAACGCGCACTCACAACCCTTACAGGCCGAGCTAATAAGCCATAACCTCAACACAGGTAAAGTATCTGTCCATGTATTGACTTGTTTTAATGATACTTTACACATTACACTTAAATATGATTAGGAGTAGGAGAAGGCACACATTCCCAGAGAACTCATGTATCATTTAAAAACATAAAAAGCGAGTTTTCATGAGCAGCTTAAAAGAAAATATTGGGTTTGTGAGTTGGTTTTAAAAGCCGGCAGGTTATTGTCCAAGGACCTTGGCTCCAGGTTGATAAAGGGAGATCAGTTTAAATTTGCAATCTAGGATCAAGCTGTGAAGTGGTTTAAATGTAATGAGCACAATCCTAACATCAATTCTAAAACCAACTGGCGCCTACTGTGAGGACCATCAAAGACGAGTTAAATAATATTTCTTACTCGTTTAGAAGTGCAGTGGCTGCATTTTGTACAATCTGGAGGCTGTGAATTATTTTTTTTATTCAAAGTGGGAAAATAATTCCTGTTAAGAAGCCATTACAGTTCACTGACTTCTGTGATGCTGTGAACTAGAGTCAGAGATAAAAACACAGACTCACATGTTTGACAGTTCCTGAGAAGGAAACCATCACACAGTAACGCTAAGCATCTCAGACAGAGTGCTGTGTCATGTGTGCCAACATGACTCATTATATTGTGGACAATGATGTTAATCAATGACGTGATTAAGACTGAGTTGATTATCGTCTGGCTGGTAACCATGTCTACTTTATGTGTGCAATGTACACTGACAGATTTGCTTACGTCATGCTAAGGATGAAAATAGTGTTGCATGCCTGATAGTATGTCTGTCTATCTGACTCTGTGGTAATACTACATTCAAAATTGAATGCATGACATTTCTAAATGTTACATAACCAAACATACACTTTTTTTCCCCTGTAGAGCTGCCACGGTCAGAGGTGGGTGAGACTATGGGGACGGTATTTTACCCACCACCACCTTGTGTGTCTTACAATGGCTTCCTGTTTAAAACTGCATCCATGGCTCGGGCTGTCACTGAGCGCAAGGCCAAAGAGGGTATGTATGAACACTTTGCAACAATAACACTGAAGTGCCCGCCTCCCCACACTGATAAAGTTTTGTAAAGTTATGTAGCATTTGTAACAACTGCATCCACTTTTAGCAACACAGTACCGTAAAGGTGCAACATCCCTTTACTGTCTTCAACAGTGCTCTTTGTATTATGCTCACTAAATCTGTGTTTGTCCCCACATGTAGAGTTCAGCCGTCGCTGGTGCATGCTCAATGATGGAACTTTCAGCTACTATGAAAGTGACAAGAATTCAAACCCTAATGGAGCTTTGAAGGCTTCAGAGATCGTCTGTTTGGCTGTGGACACACCTGAGAAACATGGGTACCTGCACACTTCTCTTCTCTGCCACACGCAGTTTACTGACTGTAATGAGCTGTAATATAAAGCTAAAACTAAATACCCTTTTGTATTATTCAGAAGTGACACATGAACAAAACTTTATAACAATGATTTCTCTCTCTCTCTCTCTCTCTCTCTTTCCCTTCTGTTTTTATATTGTCTTGTTTATCACTTCCTCCAAACCTCTATTTCCAACCTGCAGTTATGACTGTACCTTTGAGCTCTACTCAGAGTCTGAGCGTCTCTATCTGTTTGGCACCGACGACCCAGACAGCCACAAGGACTGGGTCAAGTCTATTGCCAAGGTAACAGTCAAATATATTTATTTAAGTTTCTTCTACTTTCTCCATAGGTGAACCCAACCACAGAAAAGATTTGTTTTTTTGAAGTGCTCTGGTAAACAGAGGGTTACAGTTTCCAACTATGCTGAAGTGGGAAAAGTTGCCTAGTGGTCAGGACAGAGCTAGCTATTGCTGACCTGTTTCCTGTGCTTTTGTTCAGCACAGCATGCTGTACTCCTGACATAATTATCAGCTGCGGGATAGTGTGAAATGAAGCAACAGTTACTTTGACCTACTGCTTTCGACTGCTGAAACCCAACGTATGCTCCATACTGCAGCAGATGCAGTAATGCTTGTACAAGACAAATTCTGTAGATACTGTGAAAACAACAGGATGTGTCGGAGCTGTGCGGGATCTGTGAAGCAGCAGGGCCGATGCTCGACGCCTAGCACAAGTGTCTAGCCACAATGACAGTGGACAGAGAGTTGAGTGTGTTGAACAGTGACTGATGACACCCCACGCTGCATGTTTCAAGCAGTTCCCCCACCAGTGAAGTACTGTACAAGAGCTTGAACTTTTCCAGTGTTTTGTTAATTTTTTTTATCATCACTAGAAAAGCCAAACCGTGATTAATCTGTTCCAAATCCCATTGTCCTCTGTTTATTTGTAGAGCTTTATTCCCACCACAGCAGAGCCTTTACTGAGACTGGGCTTTGAGCGCATTGGAAGGCTGAAGTGTAAAGACGGCCTGAACCTCCAAACATCGAAGGTCGGGTGGTTTGCTTTGGTGGGCTCCACGCTTCACGTCTACCTGGAGGACAGCCAGGGAGAGGAGATCCACCTCCGCAAACTGAATGAACTCTGTGAGTGAGACAGGTCAACACAAACACTGAGATATAACCACTAATGCACATGTACACACTGTACACTGTAGACATATGGCGACAATGATTAATGTGTATTTGTGTTTCACAGCGATTCAACAAGACAATGAAGTGCTGGTCCTGGTGGAGAAAGGAAGGTGAGAATGAATATTACTTTTACAGTTTGGTGTGTATATTACTAAAGTTGTAATGGGAAATGGATGTTTTGCCTTTTGCCCTACTTTGCCTGTCATCCTCTCTCTGTATTCAGAACTCTGTACATAGAGGGAGAGAGGAAGTTGGATTTTTCGGGCTGGTGTGGAGCCATCCAGGCGGCAGCAGGGAGCGGAGGAGACACGTTGAGCCAGCAGCAGCTCACAGAGACAGACATACCTGTCATAGTTCACAGCTGCATTTACTACATCACACAATGCGGTAGGAGACATTTAAACACAAATGCAAACAGCAACTGTCTCCTTTGCAGTGTGCAGAGGTGGTGTTGCTGTAATTGTGTGCACACTTGGCACTTTCTGTGTCTGTGTTCTCGTGACTATAATTGCAGGAGTTCTGGCTCTGAAAGACACCACAACACAACAAAACAACTCTTTGCTCCCTCTTTTCTTTCCCTCTGTTTTGTATTCTCAGCTTTATTCCTCGCTTATCATTCCTGCTCCCACCCTCCAACAGCTGACCGACTTTATTTCACTCTCCACCAGAGCAGAACTGTTCTCATTCTCGCCTTCATGTTTTGTTGATGTAATCATCCGTTATCATGTGTTTTTTTTTTCCAAACCTTGTGTCTTTGTTGTTTCCAGTAAGAAAATATAGTTACTTTTTCTGCATGTCACAAAAAAACATCATTGTGATAGCACCTCACTTTAGAGGTTGAAACAGGCTTTTTATGATGAGTCAGTCTTGCAACAAAAGAAAGAAAGTTACATGGGACATTTTTTAATGACTAGAAGCCCTCTAGTGGCTAAAACTTGCTCTGAGTAGTTTGAGCAATACATATTGATCACAGTCATTGTTTTGATTAATTCTTCTATGGATAATAGTCTTTGATGTCATTAGTTGATGCATGATTAAATGTACAACATGCATGAGAGTTTTAACCTTTACAGGAACATCAGAGGTGGAAGACTAAATTGTACACTTTGTAAATCAGATTGGAAAGTCTTACAAGGCCAGTGAACATTTCTCCAAACTGGACCTTATGATATTTCTACTGTTGTTATTGTATTATAGCGTGTCCTTTCATTCCATGATTGTGTTTGCCTGTGTATACTATATTTACTCTAGGCTTGACGTCAGAGGGAATTTATCGCAAGAGCGGCGTGAACTCCCGTGTGGCAGCTCTGTGTGAGAAATTTCGTAGTGATGCTCGCAGTGTTCGTCTGAGGGAAGGAGAGCACCAGGTGGACGATGTTTCCAACACACTCAAACGCTTCTTCAGGGAGTTAGAAGAGGGACTGTTCACATTAGAGGATGCCAAAACCTGGCTCGGTATTGCTGGTAAGATCCACAAGACTGTTTATCACGGTGTAGGCATTCTGTGATTTAGGAAAAGGTTAGTTCACCAAAGTAATTAAAGTCCCTTTGTTTCACCTACACCCTTTGCAATTCAGCCATGCAGGTGGGTTTGTTTTTCTCTCATGATGTTTGGAGACACTGCTGTGTTTCATAATTCATACACCACACTCTGGAAGTTTCTGCAGCTTTTCTACTAAGGAAGTGGTCCTGACAGGCAGCTTGTGTTGTTGTGCTGTAGAAGATGTCACAATGGTTGATGTCTCAAAACTTTCACTGGGAAAGTTTGAATTTAGTCAGTTCAGTTCAGTTAAACTCTGAAGCTACACTGATTTCATAATGTAAACAAAGATTTCCGTAGCAAAAGATGCTGCAGCTGTGTGTCAAATGTCATCTTGTTACTATAAAGTGCTCACACCTGATCTGCATGCCAGAGACCAAATGTGGTGTTTGTTATAAAACTCCACAGTAATTGTTCAGTAGGATTTTTCTTTCCTGTTTGGTCTCTGTTCTCCCACCTGATTGGTTCAGTTTTTCCCACTTACACTTGCTGATCCTCTCTGAGATCCTGCCTCTCTTTTATATTTCCACTGTTTTCATAAACTTTTCTTTGACTCTCTCTGTTTTTCTATTTCAGCCATTCAGGATGAGAGTGCAAAAATCTCCCAGTACAAGCTGCTGTTGAACAGATTGCCTCGTGTCAACAAGGCTACACTACAAGCCCTAATCAACCACCTCTATTGGTGAGAACAGAAGCAAAATGACTGACATCCTCTTGTATTTTTGTTTCTGTCTGTGTGCACAGAGTCATGTGCATTTTCCACTGTGTGTTTCAGCGTGCAGCGTTTTTCTGAGCTAAACCAGATGAACCTTCACAATCTGGCCATAGTGTTCGGTCCCACGCTGTTTCAGACTGATGGGAAGGACTACACTGCTGGCCGTGCCATAGAGGACCTGATAGAGCACTACATACTCATCTTTGAGGTCAGGCTCGCTGTTATACCGGTGGATGATAAGAGAGGGCAAAACATTTTGTTCTCTAAGGTTTTGTGAAGACACTGGGATTTTAAATAACAACTCTGGAAAGATGCACAGAAAACTTTCAGGAACAGATTAAGTCACATCCTTTTTCTCTCTAACACCATTTACACAAATGCATCATTATTATCTTATGGATAGAAACTAATTTCAGCTTTTGTGGTGGTAAGATTGTTCAGCATTTTTTCTTTGTTTCCAGGAAATCTATTAGAAAAGATGGGAAAATTGGAGGGAAATTACGAAAAACAACAAGGAAAAGAGCTTAGAAAGAAATTCCCTGTTGACAGTGTTAAACCAGACTTCTAATAAAAACCAACCCTCAAACTACTTCTCTGCCTTATTTTACAATGTGAGGTTAAAATGCAGCCTTGTGACAATATGAATACATTACGTGGTGGTGGGGACTTTGGATTGATTTATTGATTACAGGTTTTATTAAAGGTTGCTATGTTCCTGTCATGAAAATAGTCTAGGAGTTAATGATTGTCTGTGTATGAATGAATGTGCTCATACTGGTTCACAGGTGGATGAGCAGCAGCTAAAGAAGCAGATAGAAGAGATCAAAGCTATCATCAAAGTGCGAGAGAAGCTCAGCACAAAGTTTCCTGTGAGTCACACACACACTTTCCAAAAGCTCAGTAAGCCCATGTATTTTATTTAACCTAAGCTGTAGATCTATTATGTACCACCTATTTATGATGAAATTAACTATCATGAATTTAGATTTAACACTCAATGCATTCTTTTCTATATGTTCTTCTATATTTAGTGTTATTTATTATCTTGATGTTTTATTTCTGTCTGATCTTTTGTGTGTTATGTGTTTGGACAGAGTACTGAGCCTGGAGGCCACTTCATTTGTACTGTGTATCTGGAGGACAAGGAGACAGCAGAGGTGTCGACAAAGGTGATTAAATGACAATATATTGAGGCACTTTGCATTTTTAGTGTCCACTTCTTCTCTTGTCAGAATCAGAATCCTTTTATTGTCATTGTTCAAAAAAGTATAATGCAATTTAAAATAGCTTGTCTGCTGTACATTAAGTGCCACACTACAAAAACAATTCTTTTAGTGTGCAGCCTCTCTTTCACTTTGCTGATGAAAGAGAAAAACTCTGCAGTAAGTGTGAATTGTTCTTCTCCTCCTTCAGATCCCGGGGTCTATGACAGCAGCAGAGCTGACATGTGAGATTTTGGATCGGCGCAACATCGCATTCAAAGACAAAGAGTACTGGAGCTGCTGGGAGGTCAGCGACAAGGAGGAAATGGGTGAGACAGATGGGAAGGAAGACAAGAGTTCTAACAACTCCTCTGTGATTTTATTTTTTCCTAGATTAGAGTTTTTGGCTGCATTCATACATCTTAATTATTCAGTGAATTTTTTTCCCTCAAAGCGCAGGACTCTTCAGGTTTGGAAAACACCGTGGGTTCATTTGACTAATCACAAGCTGTGTCAAATTAGTGTTAAAGATAAAAAGGCCCAAAGCAAAACACAACACCATGACACAGCCTGTGAAGTGTTTTCTACTCAGCCTGCGGCCTGAACTTCCCAAAGTGACACACAAACTCCAGAGGCAAATAGATCACTCTCAGTAGTGTGACTGTGTGCCGTGGTTTGTTTTGAGCCTGGTATGTGGGCCATCTGGTTTCCCACCAGGAAGCCTGTAGGTGGCTTATCAAATGCCAGTAACACTCAGCTGATTTGGCAGATTTCCCGTTAGGAGTCAGAAAAGCAACCTGCTGATTTTGGAAGGAGATGCAGGAATGATACTGAGAAATGGAAGAAAATTAGAGAGAGTGTGAGTGACGGGAAGAGCTGGAGGGGGAATTTTGTCACTCAGATGTTCACTACAGATACGTTTGGCTATTTTTAAGTTTGGTACGTAGGTGTAATAAAACTGTTAAAGTATGAGGAGTGACGGTTTAATAAAATCAGACATGCTTTCCATTGTGTGCAAAAATAAAAACATAAATAAAAATATTGTGCACTTCCAATCATGGTGTCAAGATCTCAACTTGTATTTTGATGCTTTTTTTTTTGCTCAATTTTTCTCAAATAATATTAAGTCGCTTCTTCATTATGTCATATCTTATCCTGTCCTCGTTTCTCAGAACGTCCGCTGCACTATCAGGAGCGAGTGTTGCCCATCCTTCATTCATTTGGCACCGACTCCCATCTGCTCATTAAGAAGCACCTCGCTATGGAGGCGATGGTGGTCTACTTGGGTGAACACTAGTTTTTAACTTTTCCTCCCTAAATCACTGCTGCATTGTTTTATCTGCCCCATTGTTGCATATTTATTACTCATCCATTCTGCCTTTCAGCCAGCAAAGTGGATGCATCCAAACACGGGATGATGAAATTCAGAGAGGAGCGAAGCATCCTGGGATTGGGGCTGTCCTCTGGAAGTTTCCACGACAGATATTTCATCCTCAATTTCACCTCGCTCAGAATGTACAAAGAAGTCAGAGTATGTTTGACAGAGTAACGCAACACTTTAGCTTTCTTATTTTTACAGGATCATTAGTAATATCAACATTATTTATTTTCCCTCTGTCAGAGCAACCGCCCAGAACGTGATTGGCCAGTAAAAAACTTAAAGGTTTACCTGGGTATCAAGAAGAAGCTTCGACCTCCCACATGGTGAGCATATGCACTGTAGGAAAACAAATCATCTGTCACTCACTGTATATTTTCCCCTGGGATTTACAAGTATGCTTGATTTTATACTGAGAGTATACCGTTTTTGCTGAACTATCTAATTATCCCATTTTGATATTTAATGTTGTGAAAGGGCACACCTCTGAAGCTCAATAGTAATGGTGGTGGTGATTTTTTAATACACTACTAAGGCAAGTGCAGTATTTTAAATTGTATTCAGATCAGTTTTTTATATGGGGGAAAAAAGTCTGAAAGATTGAGGGGAAAAAAATGTACAACAAATATGTGAACTTTTGGAAAATGTATCTATATTTAATTATTTTTTTACTGGAATCAAATTCATCAGTGCCTCCGAGCTTAGTTCAGGATTAATCAGTTCAATACTGTACACAGGTTGAGAGCCAGTTCTACAGGCCCACAATAATTTAAAGGAATAATTAATGTCTAAAGTTAAATATTTCATTTCTAATTTTTAATTTGTCTCACCTGAAATAGCTGATTGCGTCCACTAGAGGGCAAACTGAGCCCAAGAATCAGAGGCACAGAGACTGCTGTTAAAGTAACTTTGTGTTTCTGTCTGTTTATTTCCAGCTGGGGCCTGACAGTGGTGTACGAGAGCAAGAAACAAGAGAAGCCAGAGAAACAGCAGTGGTGAGTAGCTGTCCTGTCCTGTGCATCTTTACATACAACCCAGCCTGGAGTAATCACATGGCTCTGGCCAGTCCTCCACATGTTGTCAACAAGCATACATGTTTCTATACATTTATTTGTATTAAACATAAGCTTAAGACGTATTTGGTGCAGTGGGCTCCTCCTCATGCTTCACAGCTACATGACATAAGATGTACACTGTATTAGTTTGGACCAGTTTCTGGCTCACATAAAGATGCAGCCCCCAGGCATGCCTAGTGTGTGTGTGTGTGTGTGTGTGTGTGTGTGTGTGCTGTGTTAACTGTGGCATGAGTGAACTACATATTACACGCCCACTAGATTCACATGTATTCATATATCAGCCATTGTCAAAGCTAAGATTAAGGAAATTAATTAGTCTCATAGCCATGATTCAATACTTCTGCTACTCTCCTGACAGCACACATGAATTATTTACTTACTTCAGTGTGATGTGCTGAACTGGAGAATATGAATTTCATTTTTGTCCAGCTCATACTGTTAAAACACTATCCTATATATTGTTATGTTACAATGCTGATACAGCTTTATATGTCTCTTCAGCAGCACGCAGCCTTCAGTGCAAACTTATCAACCTTTTCTGACATGCATGCAGTCTTTCTGTTTAGCAGGCGGTGTCTTTTTTTTTTTTTTTTTTTTTGTGGCAGCATGATCACATTTATAATATACATGTAAACATGACCAACATTAGAGAAAGCTGGCAGCTTCTCTGTAGGTTGACAAAACAGGTCAGATCCCTGCAGGAGAGTTTGGAGATGGAGGCATATGAAAGGTCGACTCCACCCGGGGGGGGGAGGGGGAAACGCACATGAATACACCTATAATCACAGCTTTGTTCACGTATACATCCCTCTGTGCGTGTGTGTGCGTGCATAATCCACATGCGTGCTCTGTGTGTTAATGTGCGTTCATGTTACACTGGGCTCTGCATTGTCAACAGCAGTAGACATCTTCACAGTTGTAATGGGAGAGCTGTTCCCGTCACGCTGCAGGCAGTATCATCTCTCGGTTACGCTCCGCCGCCGTGTCCCTCGCAGCGAAGAAGCACACCTGAGAGGAAGAAATGGAGAGAGGGAGGCAGTGTGTAAGAAAGATAAAGAAGGAAGGGTGAGAAGAGGGAGGGTAGAGAGGCAAAAGTGTCACGCTGAAGGGGAGATATTGTACACTGCAGGAAAAAGAAGAGTCAATGGAGATAAGACAGAAAGCTCAAATAAAAAAAGGTGATTGGATGAGCTGGTGCCCAAGTGGCCGGCATGCTGCACCTCTCTCTCACAATCACAGTCACCCATCTGCACTTAATGTCGCTTAGTTGTTTTTTTTTTTGTTCCTCTTTCTATCTCCTCAAAACTTTTAACACATTATTTTTTTTTCCATTTTGCTGCACTATTTTATCAGCGTACTCTTACTTAAGCTTTCAGGGACACTGATAGATTTTCAGAATATTATGTAAATTTCATTCTGTGGCTTTGTGAGAATCTATAATGATAAATGAGGAGCCTTCATTCTGCTGCAGCCGACAGTGTTGTAGATTAGTGAGGAGTTAATTGCAAGTGAAAAAATGAGAAAGTCAAATGTATTGGAGGAGATACTATAATTTTAGGTTTGCATGCGAGAACAGAGGGACTGTAAACAAGTTCATTTCGCCTTGAATTTTACTAACTTAGTTTGGTTCATTTATGTCAAGCGATCTATTAGTGTATTAAAGTCTAATAATAAAGTCTAATAAATCGCCTGACATAAATGAAAGTTAGTAAAATTCAAGGCGAAATGAACTTGTTTACATTACTAATGAGCTCTGTTAGGCACAATAATGCAAACTGGGGAGGAGCTGTGTGTTCTTGTGCGTGTGCATGTGCGTGTGTGGTGAGTTAGCATGTGAGCTGGCAGTAGCTAATTTTATGTCCATGCCGTGCACTGAACTCTTCATATTGTTTTGTTCCAGAGTCTTTTTGTATCACTGTTTTGTTGTGTCTCAGCGGAGAGAAGTCGAATAATTGCTGTAGTCTAAATCTGTGCTCATAACAATATTAATTGTATAAATAAAGCCTATTTATTCAGCATCGCAGCACGGCTGATGACTCAGAGGGCTGTGTGATGGCAACCTGAGTGGTATAAAATATGCATGTACACACACAGATATTGCAGAGACAAACTTTTTTCATGGACACACACACACACTGAATGCTGAAGGTCCTAATCAGTGTTTTTCTTTGGTGGAAGTTTAAATTAAAAATTGCACTCAGTGTTTACGCTCATGGCGTCCCCACCGGGCATCATAGGAGAGAACATGTCAATTTCAGTTAATATCTTTAACTACCTCTCTCTTTTGCTCCTTCTTCCAAATTTCCCTTGGTCTCCCACTGCCTCTCTGCCTCTTTGACTTGTCTCCAAGTCCACAAATACACACTCACACCACCTCCCGATTTTGCCGGGCTCACTGTATCAGCCTGTGTTTATTTGCAGGTACCTCTGCTGTGACACCCAGTCTGAAATGAGGGAGTGGTACGCTACGTTTCTCAGTATCCAGGTGTGCTCTCTCACTTCCACACACACATTTACATGTATAAATCCTTTTGCTGTTTGTTTCTTTGTAGCTTGTTAAATGTGATTCAAAGTGGTTTTTAGCACTAGTAATTTATCACTGCATTATTGAATGGAGTATTCCTCAACTGGACAGCTTAACCCGCTTTGACACGGTAACATGCTTTAGACTATTTTCCTATGTTTTATTGTGGTATTGTCTGTCATGTATTTTATAGTATTGTCAAAAATCTCCTCTTCCTTGCTTCTTCATCACTCTTTTTGTCCATGTCCCCTCCTCATTGAAGTATGATGGTGACGTGTGGCCTCAGGACGGACTCCAGAAGACACGGGTGAGCCGTGTTTTGCCGGACACACGTCACGGTAACGTGTCACTGATACCTCTGCGTGGCAGTGAGAATGAGATGCGGAACAGCGTAGCAGCTTTCAGCCAAGACCCGCTTGCTGTGAGTCAATCCACCAATCACTGGGACGAATCTAGGTCAAGCCAGGCAGCTCAATCAGAAGCTGCTGGCCAATCAGAGACATTTAAGCTGCACAGGTGGTCCTGACCATCAATCCTGATCCTCATCGAAGAACAAGGAAAAAAAAAAAATAAGAGCTTATCCAAACCGGTAGTGTAATATGCACTTTGGAGAGCTGATTTCTTTTCAAAGTATTTCACATATAAGAACTCTGCATCAGTCCTCTGATGTGTTTCCTTCTGCCAAAAAGAGGACAGGAGTTGGGGGTTACACTTGTGCAGGATTGATAAGCTCTGATTTATGATTTACTTTTGATTTAACCAACATAACAGGATCTGGGTTCTTAAACTTTGGGTTTTGACCAAATATAGACATTGGGGCTCTTTATTATAACATATGTTTTTGTGATCCTTGATTCCAAAAGGAGAATAAATGAAAAATTTATGTCAGAGCCCAAAAATGTTTGTGAATCCAGAGACAGTGTGAAGAGGAGCAGACAGCAGCATCTTCATATTGCAGATGTTTGTGGACTGAGACCCAAGAAACCACAGTTACTACAGGAGTGAGTGCGGTGAAGTTCTGCCAAAGCTGGTTTCCAAACACCAAAGAAACAGAAACAAAGAATAACACATCTGAAGTGAACTCGTGCCTGCAGGCAAAGTACGGCTAACACTGTGTTTCACAGCACTCCTGCCGTATTAGCTCACACAGTTGTGTACTTGGCAAGAATTTGACAAACATCATCATCATCGTAGGTTTATTGGACTTTATTTCAAGGGCACTGATCCTAAACCAGACCTTTTCTCCAACATCAGTATCACCCCCTCCATCTTTTCTCTTATCCAACCATCCAAACACTGTGCTCACTCTTGGTGTTGTGAGTCCAAATGTCCACAGTCTGATGATGCGATGGTCTCCTCCTCCTGTCTTCTAACCCTCACATACCGCTCATTAGTTTCCTGCAGACTGCAGAATTGGGCTCAGTCTGCCGTAACTTTCCAACAGCAATATCACGAATCTGAGGTTTGCTCAGTTGTTGCCTTCCAGATATTTTCTATTGATCCTCGCCCGTTCAGAGTATTGGCTTGATGAATTTTTCTTTGTTGTTGGGAGCGTGAAAAGAGGTGTGATTGCTTTGGTGATGGGACAGCAGCAGAAACTGGATGGATGCAGGGTGTGCAGGAGTGAAGGGAGGGGAGGGATCTACTGCATGTTGATGTGTCCAATTTTCAATGTGAAGTGAAAGAGTAAATATTGTACACTGACTGTGTGTGTCTCTTTGTATTTTCTTTGAATGTTTATACCACAACATGTCTGCCTCTCTCTTTTATGTTCACACTTAAATGTGTCTTCTCCATTTCACTTGTCCTCAGTCCATCTCTGTCCTCACCTCCCTGTAATTCTCTCTATCTACCATAGACTGCATATAGAAGCAACTGGGTCACAAAGATGAGGAAGTGAAAAAAGTGCAATACTCCTGATGGCCATTAGATGCTCCAGTGGACTTCTATTCAAAACATCTAACTTTCAACCATGAAATACTCAGTCAGTATATTTTTCCTAAGGTCATTCTGGCAGTGTCCTCAGATTGAGGGTCAGACCCGCCTCCTCACTCCTCCTTTCATATCCAAACATGATCACTTTTGGCCCCAAGCAACCAACATGGCGATCAGCATTCAAATGCTGCACTCCTGACTTCAAAATGTCCACAAACCAACCTGTGACCTCTCGTCCGTTCTATACAGTCTATGGTATCTACACATACTAATTTCTCCATCTGTGTGTGTCCTTCTTTGTCATAAATGTCCAATTGTTTATCTTTCAGCTTTTTAGAGATGTCCGATAATGGTTGCGGCAAAGAGGGTAAGACAATTTTAAACTCACATTAGTTAGATTTATCTCACACAAATTCTAAATATAATTGTTTCCTGCTCATACTGTATGTCGGTGGTCTATGCTGCAGTCTATGAGTTTCATCAAGATTTTTTGTCAATTCAAACTAGTTTTTTGACTATGTGACTAACAGTCGATGGAAAATCACTTCTGAAACATGATGATCTGTGTGTGTCATGAATCCAGTAATGACACAGTTAAGTCAGTTGTGAAGTAGTAAGGTTTTCATGCTGACATGCCTGTGAGAATAAAAGCATTACCTGCCTGTTTTTAAACGGCTCTGTTGGTTTATCTGTCGGGCTGCGTATCCGTGTTCATCTGTCCTCTTGACCGCAGCTTATTGAGTCCACATCTCATGAGCATCCTCGTATCTGGTTGCCATGGCTCCGAGACATTCGTGGTTTGGAGACCAGTAAAAAAATTTAAGCTTGACCTCCTTGGGGACTTTAAAAATGCTGTGAAGCTGATTTTTAGATTTAGGGAGAAAGGCTGCATGTTAGTTTCACTACTAGAAATACAAGATGTGATAAATTTGTTTCTTGACCATCTAACTGTTTGTTCTTAAAAGGGTGGACGGTCGGCCTCGAGAGATGACCTCTGAACATTCCAGCGACATCATCATTCTGCGACTGTACAGCCCAGGATGTCGCACACTCAGACTGTGTGTGGATTATGGCCTTACACTTCCACCTGCTCCTATTTTAAATATGAACTGGACCAAAACGGATAACAGGATCACATGTAAAATATGAATCTACACTGGTGTCCGTGCACAGATGAACTTTACTTGATGCACAGCTATGGCATTAAAATACAAGAGAGACGGTGTGATCACAATCACTCTGAAGAGATGCTGAATCGCTCTGAAGTCTGCACCACTATTTCCACCATTTCATCGGAGCTATGAAAGACACGCTGAGAAATACTTTTATGACTTGTATTTGTTTCAGAGAAGGCTCACTGGGTTCAGGTTTTTCTCTGCACCAGAGCTGAGCAAGTTTTCCTTGTAGATAATAAAAGTTTGACATTCATTTGTAGCTCAATCTGTTTTTTTGTTTGTTTTTTTTTTAAGCTCATTTTCTTTCCTCTTGCTCAACAAATCACTGGGATAACGGTGCGGTTACAGATTGAATAATCGCTATTGTAAAGCAAAGCTGGTGCCATCGATGACCATGATGTGATTTTCTCTGGAGTTTGTTTCACAGGGAACATGATACCCGGACTGAAAATGGACAAACGATGGATCAATGACTGTTACTCCGCAGGACATTACTGCCAGTACTGTGCAAAGCCGTGGTCAGAGCTGCATATTTGTGCTTGTGTCTGCAGATGTGCACCAGTGTTCATACCATACGTGTGGATGAGTTTTTACCTTGTATGAAATTGGGGCTGTTGGTAAAAGAAGGAGAGTTGTGCTGAAAAAACATATTTTTTCTTATGATTAAAAGAACAATGTTACCACTATGTTTTTTTGTCTAAAAATATATGATAGAATAAGAAAAGTACTTGATTTATTGATTATGTTTCGGAGTTGGATAAACTCAGTGTACCGTTAGGTCACATGTGAAACCATATTTTCTTATTCAAAGCATTTTCTGTCTCTGATTGATCAGTCTGTCTTCTTGTCCTCGGTGCTGCCTTCTCAGCTTTTGATGCTTAGATGCAAAATACAGTCCTAGGACAGTTTTGTCATTAACCAGCAGTATTTATGAAGTTTTAGATTATAAAATAGTCACTTTGTTCATTGTGCACCAGTGTATTTTTAGAGTTTGTGACACTCAACACAACAGAGCCTGTGTTACAGTGCTGTTATCTGCCTGGGTCCAAACTTGTATATATTTTGTCTTAGGGATGAACCTGTCACCAGCTCCACTGAACATTGCCTCACTACCCTGTAGTGTTGTTCCCTGTGTGCCACCTGTAGGTTTTCCTTAATGTAAAGATTTATTTATTTTGACAGCGGAGGATGCACGTGCCTGCACTGTACAACGTGCTTGCTCAGCCTCAGTTGGTGAGATATCAAGTTTTTTTTCTTTTTTTTTTTAGCTTAAATGTTTAGTTTAAAGACCTGTGAAGAAAGTGTACATACAGTGTGTCATAGTGTGAGTGTGTGTTACTGCCCTCAGACCTCAGCAGGAGTCAAAAGATGACTCTGTTTAGTTTTATTAACACTTTTTATAGAAAGTATTCAGATTTCTTTATTAATTTTCAGCAAGAATTACAGTGGATGTAGTTGAGAAGGCTTTACGACAGTGATCATCAGAATTCAGGTACCAATATAAAATGGTGATGGACCTTTTGAGATACATCTATGATCTAACCAAATAACATCACATCTGGGTGACACAAAATTACCCCCTTTGTTTACTCGTGGTTTCTGAAAACACTTCATTATTTCCTGATATTCATTTGTCATTAATTATGGTGCGATTATAGAGATCTTTTTAATCTCAATCACTGTCCAAATGCCCCATTTCCATCACTATAGTTCAGTGTGGTGTAAAACTACAGCACAGGTTGTTGGATACTTTTTATAGACGGTGTTTACATTTGTTGTCGCTGCCTTTCTTGTTCTGTTACTCAGCATTTTTCAGATTTTTGCATCTCTGAAACTCTAATAAACACATTCAGCTAGTTGTGTGTGTGTGTGTGTATTGCTTCTTTCTGAACATGCATAGTCATATAGTTTCTCCAAAAGGTTGATGTCCTGCAGCTCTGCTTTGCCCTCATGGTAATCCACTTGTTTTTCCCTCTTTGAAATTAATGTACAAACACATACACACACAATCTGCCCCACAGGGTAGCTGTGAAAAGACAAGCTGGACTGCGAATACTCACACAACACTTCACATGTGTACACATACACAAATATATAGGGACAGAAACTTTTGTGAGGCCTGCGGGCTTCACGATTATTCCATGCTACAAATATAAAATGGGAGCCTATAGATGTGCTTCGAGGAAAAATGTCAGCAGTGCGTGGGCATATGTGTGGGTGGGGTACAGTGATCATAGGGAGAGCCCTGAGGAAGTTTCCTGTGTGTGTGTGTGTGTGTGAGTCACGGTGGTCCACCAGCACTCCATTCATTCTTTTAAACAGAACTGACACATCAGGGTCACTCTGTACCTCGAGACACACACCGGAGAGCCCTGCGAGGGACTCACACACAGGAGATCTTCACTAAACCATTGGCAAACACGCACAGGAGACCCACCAGGGAAGGACGCACACACACACATTAAAATGGCCTTTACTATATAGGTCATGGCAGCAGTTGTATAAAGCAAAAGGATGAAAGCAGATGAGTGTGGTTCAGAGAAGGGCCACGAATGGAAGACAGAGATAAAGTCAGAACTGAGAAAATGAGCTCTGGGTGTGTTGGGGGGGGCAGACCTACCGGGCGGGAAGGCACGTCAGCCAACCTGCCAGGATCTGCCAGCCCACCTGCCAGCTCCCAAAAATTAAAATGTAAATTTTCACTGAGCACAGTGTGCCACAAGTTCTGAAATAGACAAACAATAGACTGGACACCTGCAGCCATCAGCCTCCCACAGGAACCTGGACATCCACCTGTGTGAGCCAATTTCCGTCATTTCCACTCGGCGCACACAACAACAAGAACAGCGTGAGTGAATGACACTTGAATTGCTTTTTACCGCACACTGTGTTGCCTCAGTGGACAAGAAAGTTTTATTTAGGAAAAAAAAAAAACTTGACCTTTGACTTGAACCTAAATGAATTTCAAATCCCAATTTTTAGAATGACCAAGAACATGTTTAACAATACAAGGTTTATTTTCACATTTTGATTCTTTTCTTTCTTGATTTCATGCTTGCTGTGGTCCAAAAAATCAATCAGGTAACCTGGTTTTCTTTAAAATTGCAATCGGGGAAATTAATGTGTTTGTGCAGTTCAACAACTGGTGGTTTGAATTGCAAATGAGTTCACTTTCCCACATGCAGCTTTTCAAGGAAACAGCTGACTGTTCTGTATTTTGGTCTGACAAACACAATGATGCATGGACCTCGAGGCCTACAGGACGATCTTTTTAGTATTTACTCAGTCAGACCAGTAGATTAAATTCAGTTATACAGTTCATCAAAGGGTGCCGCTGCTGTTGGGTCTGTTATATCCTTATTTCTTTCCCAAATAATCACATTAAAATGTGCCTGCATAAATTAGGTTTTATTTATTTTTCCTTTTTTGTGTACTACCCATGGATCTTTGAAATCACACACCACAATAACCTGCTCTCAAACAGCAGTAGTTTGATGGTGTGTCACGCTCATTAATCACCAGCTATTTATGTTGTACTGTAAATTTTACCCTACACATCACATTTATTTGTCACTCTCGATGTCCTTCATTGCACTTTCACGTCCACCTGCAGTGTTTAGCTGCATGAGGCATCAGTCCAGAGTGTGATAATTACACGGTGCCCTGCACTCGCTCACCCTGCCTCAACCAGTCGCCACCTCCTCTGAAACTTTCTAATCTGCCACTGATGAGCTTTAGAGAAGATTTTGGGATATAATCAATCACATCTGTTTGTTCAGTTCACATTCATTATACATTTTCTCCCTTTTGGTTCCACACGAAATCCTTTCAGCCTCAAAAATCCCAATCTTTGTTGTCAAGGAAACCAGCCAAGCAGTAACTGAGCACATAAAAGGTGTCGCTCCGTGCAGCATTGTGACTATAAAAAACATTATTGTCAGAGGTCATACTATAGTTAAATTAGGGGTGCAAGCACCAACAATGGTGCATTCTTTAGTGAGATCCAAAAAAAGGGCATGGAGCTAATAACATGCACTGTGTGCACAGGAAAAATAAGGGAAATGAGCACATGATCACCCTTTGTTCTGTCAAAGAAGGCAATTTGTTCACTGCAGCTAGAGCGCTGCTCACAAGAACCAATTTACATTTTTAAAAAAGATTATTACCTAGGAGCCTACCTAATTTTGATCATCACTCAGATTCAAATTAGTGTTTTTTTAAGGTTCTCTAAACAATATTTAATACACAGACTGCACATAGAAATCGATGAAGGAACCAGGTCTCAAAAATGAGGCCAAAGTGGAAGTGATAAAGGTGCAATACCCCCAATGGCCACCAGAGGCTTGCTCCAATGGACTTCAATTCAAAAATCATCATTTTTTATAACAATGTCTTTATTGGATTCTTACATGAAAATCACTGTCAGAACTTTATGTCAACATTTCTTGTCCCAGGTTTGTAGGTAAAGAATTTTTACATAGATTTTAATAAAAGAAAACAAGCACACAAGAACAAACAAAAAAACATTACCATGCCAGAAAATGACTGAGTTAAAAGCCTTAACATACCACCAAACATGAAAACAAACATACACATACTTAGATGCACAAATTATATTGTAAAGCAAAAATATTAATTTAAATTTAATCAGTATCTTCTGTCAAGTCAAAATTTCCCACAAAATTGTCCCCATACCTTTTCAAATATAGACAACTTTTTTTTCCTAATACATGTAATTTTTTCTAGAGGATATACACTAGTCGCTGTTTTGTTTTTTTCTTTCTCTCAGAGTGACTGGACGGTATATGGCTCCTACCTCAGGCGCCCTGTGCACCTGAGTGAGTCTGAATATTAATTAGCCGTGTGCTCATAGTTATGTTGTATGTTTCTTTCCTCGGGCAGTGCATTTCTAAGCCTGAATTGCGTGGGGCTGCCTGATTTGGATCGACATAGCTTTGTGTTTGAATTGCGTGCTGCACCCAGAGGTTCACACATTTCTAAAGCAGCATGCGCCTTTTCTTTTAAGTCTGTGTTATGTCAGTGCTGAAATTCAGCTGCACACATTGATATAAGCAGCTGTCAGGGAGACAGCAGAGGTGTAAAGAGATTTGTGCAGGTGAGAAGGGAAGAACATTCACCTCCTGGCAAGTTTTGTTTCTTTGTCATGTATAGCAACCCTGAACAACTTGTCATTTAGATTAGGATAATGAGACATGACATTGAAAAGGTTGTCGTCTTCTCAGGACTGATTTTTGTGGCTCAGGCAGTGATTCTGTAATTCAGCCTCCAATAATATCTCCTCTAAAGACAGCCATTTAAAATATGTTGGGTTAGTTATAGTACAGCTTGTCTATTAAATATTCATTCTTACCACTGTATTAAGCATGTTAATGTCTCCTTTATTGTCTGAATTGTGGTTTACTATGTTGATCCATGGTGAGGGAATAATAACAGCTTGAGATATGAGAGAGAAGGAAGATCTTCCCAGGAGATTTTGTTGCTCATGACTTTAATACTGATCCACAATTAGCTAAATTATGTTTACATAGGATCTTAATTAATTAATGCAGTAGATCACTTATCATCCCCTTCAGGTCATCAGCGAGATGCAAAATACTGATTATCCCAGATGCAACATAATATTGATAAAGATTTGAATTCAGCATGTTTACACATCAAACATACAGCAGACCTGCAGCCTGCCGACTGTAGCCTTAGGCCCACATTTAATATCAACAAAAATAACTGAGACGGCAATATTGATGATGATTTAATCTTTGGAAATGACTTGAATAATATTGTGGCAAAATAATAGATTGAAAATGTAGATTTGCATAAAAACATGTATAAACATTTTAAAGTTAAATTTTACACATTTTTAAAGGAGTGATGCATCCCGCTTCCTTCCTATCTCTGCTAACCACAGTAAAGAAACAGATTACTTTCCTGTCTTTGTTTAGAATAAATGGCAACATTGTATTCATTTGTAGTTTATATTGATAGTGTGCGTGTCCTTGGAGTAGAAATTTGACATTTTGTATCAGTAGCTGTTGAAATCAGTCACAATTTTTGAATAAAGTATCCATCTTTCTTGTCTTTATTTTTAATTAGCATGTATCAACCTCAAGCTAAATTTAAAAGCTGATAGTTCAATATGAGCCATTTCGTAATTATGTGATTCATAATACGATCAGTCGACTAATTATTTCAATAGCTGATGATTAATCGACTATCCAAATAGTTGTTACCTCCAGCTCTGAAACAGAGTGTGATGTCTATATGTTGAGAAGCTGTTCACTCCATGTAACCTCCATCCTGACTTCACTGTGTTTGTAACCAACAAATACATCAGTAAGCTTCTTAAAATGCTCATGACAACTAGAAGATGGGATATAATCCAAAAGTTTACAACATTATTAAATGGACTTTGTGGTGATTTGTCAACAACAGAAAGCTTCAAACTGTGTGAGCTGTAATTCCTTAATTTAAACAAATCAGCACCAATTAGAACAATTATTAAAAATATTAATTATAGCTGCTTTATAAAGAAAATGGTGCGTAGCTGTGTTATTTCTGAATGTATATACATAGTTCTCCTCCTGTCACTTTGTACCTTTACTGGATGTTTTCAATTCTCAGGGGTTTGTGTGGTTGTTGTTATCCTTGACACTTCTCCTACAGGCTGAAAATAAAACTGGACTCGTAGGGAACTTGTGTGCTCGATGGTCTTCAGCGCGACATGAAGCATCTCTCAGCTGGATACAGTTCAGCTGAGCAGTTTCCTTTCATACATTTCATTAACACCTTGTCTCCAGTCACCTCCAGCTGACTGGGAAACACACACACACACACACACACACACACACACACACAATAGAAACAATTGCATATATTTGAAAATAAATCCAATGGAATAAA
>OOFC01049565.1:0-11767 GCA_900323345.1 Pseudochromis fuscus
AGGGAAGCCAGGGTCGCCCTTCTCTCCCCTCACGCCGGTGACTGCAATGGCCTCACCTGGGTCTCCCTTCTCTCCAGGGAATCCTGGAGGACCTTGAGGACCAGGAGGACCCTGGAAACGAGATTATAAAACACACTTGAAGTATGGATCAGAAATACAATATCACATAACATGATAAAGGAAGTAAATAAACTACTCACAGATGGACCGACACTGCCAGGTGTTCCCGGTAATCCTCTGTCTCCTTTAAAACCTGGGCTGCCAGGAGATCCTGATGGGAAAGAAACAGAAGGAGGAACGATGAACGTGTCTGTCCGAGTCATGCAAATCCTCATCAACAACCACTGACTGCTAAAAATACTAAAACACCAGCGAGCAGATCCATAATCTGCTGCTGTTGAATCAGTGTGACCAACATCTAGAAGAACTCACTGTTAATGTTGCTTATGTAAATTAAGTTTAGAGGTGTTACCGGGCAATCCAGACTGTCCTGGAGGTCCTGGAGGTCCAGAGATGGAGCTGGTGCCTCTGAAGCAGTTCACACAGGTGTCACCCTTCTCACCTGAAAGAGCATCAGGGATCACGGTGCATTCAAAACCCACAAGTTTATAGTGCGTTCAGAGTGTTCCAGCTTGTAAAGTGATATCCTGCTGTTTTCACTTTATCTGATGACACTTTAATTTCCAGGACTTTTCCAGGACTGGAAAACAGGTCTAAGAAAGTTCAGGATTTCCAGCACACATGGAAACCCTTACTTTTCTGCACGGTGCAACACTTCACAATTTGCTTCTTTCAAGACAACAATTTGTTTTCATGTGAGACATTGTTAAAAGTCCATCACTGGACATGTCCTATTCCAGTTCTGACACTGTATAATTTGAACTTCAGCTGAGACACCTCTTTATTTCCTCACCTTTCTGTCCTGTCTCTCCGGGGTAACCTCTGTCCCCCTGCAGCCCGGGACGCCCGGGCTCTCCAGGGATACAGTTTTGTCCGGTTGAGGAGATGCCTGGTGGTCCGGGGAGCCCTGGTTGTCCGCTGGCCCCAGGAGACCCTGGACGTCCTGGGGGACCTGGCAAAGAGATGCCCGGGGGGCCAGTGTCTCCTTTCTGTCCTCTCTCTCCGGGGAAACCTGGAGGTCCAGGTGAACCGCCGCCATCAGTGGCGGGACGTCCTGGTGCTCCAGGAGGTCCAGTTAACCCTGAAAAACACAGAAGGTCAGAGATCTCACTTAAAAACTGATTAAAAGACCTTCTCATTGTTAAACAATATAAAATACAAACAGAGAAAATAATGGCTAAATCAGTTGTCTAAGAAATTCTGCTTTTGAGGAATCAACATGTCAAATCTACCAAGATACGTTTTGGAGCCTGTCATTAGCTTGTTAGCATAAATTACCTAACACATACTAGTATGGTTATCTAGCCTCGCGGTGGGCAATCCTGGTCCTCGAGGGCCGCTATCCTGCATGTTTTAGTTGTGTCCCTCTTCCAACACCTGATTCAAATGACCAGGATCGTTATCAGGCTTCTGCAGAGCTTGATGATGAGCTGAACATTTGAATCAGGTGTGTTGGAAGAGGGACACAACTAAAACATGCAGGATAGCGGCCCTGGAGGACCAGGATTGCCCACCGCTGCTCTAAGGTATCAGGCTAGATATCAGGCTAGTTAACAGATAATATCAAGAAAAATATTATCATGAATGGTTAAAAAAAACAAAAAAACCCACTATGGTTTGCTATTCACTTGTAACACTTGAATATGGTGTGGTGTTGACACCTGTGCTTCTTTAGCTAGTTAGCATTATATGTGCTGCATACCAGCTTAGAATCATACATCTGGTTGTTTTGTGTTTACCTGTTGGTCCTCTGTCTCCTTTGAGTCCAGGTGATCCGGGGAACCCAGGCTCACCTTTGGGACCTACCCGACCGCCTGTTTGTGTACCAATCACCTGATGGGACAAAGAGAGAAAAAAAACACATTTACAAGAAATGAATCACAGTAGTGTTAACCAAACTAAAGTAAATTAAAGCTGCGAGCAGCGTTGGATGGGCCTTCGCCCCCCGGCTGTTCCTGTCCCCTGCAAATCACTGCGGACATGACCGACCACCACCGCTCGGTCCATGGCGCCACGCAAGCGCACGGTGGGCCTTCATTCTGTCGTGCAGGCAGGACAGAACGTAACTGCAGTTACTGCTCAAAAGTGGAAATCAGGCACTGAATGAAGTTCATCCATGTGCTACACATATAGAAGTAAAACAACAACATTCACTCATGTATTTCAAAGCACAGATGCCTTGACCTTTGGCCCCTGTACCCTGTGACCTCTGCCTGTCATCCTGCCTTAATGTGCCAGTACACAGTGAGCAGCTGCTCTGTGTAGCTTTTTCTGTCATGCAATCCAATGGAGAAAGCGGTGAAACCAACACCTGTTAGAGCTTCATATGGGCCAACATAATTGTAGCTACAGATGTCATTAAACGTTTAAATGAGTCATAAGATTTTTATCCATAAATGTTGTATTTACATGTTGTTGCTATGTTGTACTGTTTTTGAATTATAAAAGTTGTAGTGTTAGAGTTCTGTGTGCTGTGGGCCGCAGTGGGCACTTTTCTGAGCCTAGGTGGCGCTACAGAGCCCATTTTCCACTGAGGTGTTTGGTTTTTATGTTTTATCAAATTTTTCACCAGGCCTGATGTGTGTGCCAAGTTTGGAGAATTTTTGAGTATGTTTAGGGTCAAATTAAGCCTCAAAGAGATGTAATAAGAAGAATAAGAAAGTAAGAAAGAAAGAAAGACAACAGATACAACAGGGCCCTTGCCCCTGGCTTGGGCTCAGGCCCTAATAAAATAAAAATGAATGAGTTTAATACATGAAAAACATTTTATTCAAGTCAGAAATGTCACTGCCTTGTGGTCTGAGCAGGTAATACAGGGAGATCCCACATGATATGAAATAATCACAAGTTAATTTCCTTAACCATGTTTTTTGTATGGATGATGAACACTACAGACACCATTAAATCTTTGAACAGATCACAGTAATGTGAACTATTCAACTTGGATTTGACAACCTACAATTATTGAATTATTACAGTTCACATTTTCTGTGCATTTTAACCCTTCAGCTGTTTCACGTCAAATTCAAAATTCATTGTTTAACTATTATGTTTCTTAACTATTATATTTGGTAACTATTTTGCAAAAAGCATTTTCTCTTGATTTGATTCTTTTAACTTTATTTTTATCATTAAGAACAATTTTTACTTAGCCTAACAATTACTGTGAAGCTATCAGTGTAGTCACAGTTTCCCCCTTATTACTATTATATTGATAATTAGAAGATAGAATACACACCACTCCTGGAGGACCTGGGTATCCACGATCACCTTTCAGCCCCTGAGAAGAGAGAGACAGCAGTGGAGTGTTATCCATCACATCTGCTCATGGATCTGGTTTTAAATTGATAAAATATTTGGAGGGAACTCACTCTCTCTCCATCCCTGCCCGGAGGACCCGGCAGACCTGGCTCTCCTTTGATTCCCTGAAAATGACAAAAGAAAAAATAAAGAAGTTAAACATTTTTGTAAAGTTGCATTTACACTGGTACCGCATCGCCTCACCTCGGTTTTGATGCATTTACACTTGCAAAAAAGTACCTGGAACTTGGTACCTGGTACAACTTTTCGTACCTCCTCTCCTGCGGTTCCAAAAAAAAGTACCCGGTCAGGTCGGAGCAGGTACTAAAATCTTATTGGTTGGAATCGTCACTGCGGTGTTGCGTCATCACTGCGTGGAACGTAATCTGTCCCCGCAAACACGCCATTTTTAAATAGTCGGCAAACCGTGCAGACATGTTTCAAACAACAAGAAAAGAAATGTCATCTGTCAGAAATTCTGCCCCTTTGACGCATGACAAGGTGCCATCCTTTCAAAACAAAACAAAAATCATCTTCTTGCTGTGAGAAACAGCCACAGAGCGAGAGTCAAAAACAGCAGTTGTTCCTCCATTGCTTCTTTCCACACCTGTGTGTCGCATAGAAGATGACGTCACGAATGACGGCCAGCTACACGGAGGAGGGACTATCCTCAGCAATGTAAATACAACCGAGACGGGCCGATCCAGGGCGAGGCGAAGCGAGGAGGTACCATTGTAAATGTAACTTAAGAGGTTTTAAATCAGTGTGGTGTAGTTTGGTGGCAGAACTCACAGGGAATCCTGGAGGACCCGGGTCGCCATCTTTGCCTGGTTTGCCCTGTTAGAGGAAGAAAACTACTGTTTAGGATTTAAGAAATATAAATTCTATAATTTAGAATTGAATCATAAACAAAAGTCAGTAAAAATAAACAACTTGTTGCTGTTTGAGTTGCACTCCTTGTTTGGAGTATGAGGATAGCTTGGTGCGTACTCTCTTCTTCAAAGGCCTGTTCAAAGCCTCACTGGCTTCATATGAGCCAGTGACCTGCCTCACAGCTTCTATCTAGTTGCCTCCCACTGCTTTATCCAAGAAATTAAAGCAGTTTGTGTGTCTTTGTAGTGCTAAAGCAACCAGGTCTACAAATTAGGAAAACAGTGCATGCTAGGAAAATGCTATCAGAGACCTCTTTGAAGGGTTTTGCACTTGACTGCAAATACAAAGAGTGGCAAAAATTGTTGCCCCATTGATGCGTAAACCAAGTAAAATTGGAACAGTTGGAAGTCATCTTTATCCTAATTTCATAAAAAGGGCTTCCTGATGCTCTTGGATGATTTGACAAGCCTCCTGAATAATACCAAAGGCCTTTATTAAAAGGTTTGTCTGACCAGTGATGGTAGACGTTTGAGCAACATGCTACTGAATGAAGATCCTTATTAGGACCTGACTGATGAGGAGTTTCTAAAACACAATCCAAATTCAGTGAGCAAGAAATTCACTGATTGCTGATGTAAGTGGGAATGAAAATAGATATTTTCTATGTGAACTGTGCTGCAATTCTGCATTGATATGAATCTGCAAAGGTCCTCAGAAGACCGCTTTGTTAAAATGTATCGCCGTATTTTTACAACATTATGATACATTACATTGCAAACTATGTCACTATAGCTGTTAAAAATAAGTGAAGTGGAGTACAAACTCTAATACTTCCCTCTGAAATGCAGTGAGGTACAAAGTAGTAGAAAATGTCATGAAATTACTCAAATAAAGTACAAGTATCTCCATATTGTTCCTAAGTAGGATACTTAAGTAAATGTACATTTAAATACTAAATTCTGTGAATCCTGAACTAACAGTTTGAGGTAAATTCTTGCTCACATGTTCGCTTCCACTCAGCCAACAATGTAAGAAAGTAGCTACATGGTTAGCTAATGAATTGTTAGCTTATTGTCAGTGCTGAAGAAAGAAACTGTTATGAGATAGTTTTCAAAATGGAAAACATAAACACTTATGCTGTACTCACTCGTTTGCCTGCCTCGCCTATTTCCCCCTTTTCTCCTTTCTGTCCACCAGAGGCACCCTACAATAACAACAAGAAAACATAAATATAAAGAGCATGGCCGGCGAAAACTACCTGCGAGATTCATTGGAAGAGAAACAACACAGATAAAGTTTCATGTCATACAAATGTTTGTAACCTGCAAATTTAAAGTTTTAAATGTCTGCAGGAGGCGATAAAATACTCACTGGAGGTCCTGGATAGCCTGGATCACCTGGGGGGCCGGGAGGTCCTGGATCACCCTGTAAAGAAAACAAATGTGACCTGTAAACAAGCTGTTTGATTTCTTTTAAAAGTCCTCCAAGGGTCATACTAACATACATTTTCCACCCTAACATTTATTAAAATGCCTCGCCAGATACTTCTACAATAAATAATATAAATACAGGAAGAACACATTTTTAAAAGTGTTTAAAAAGACATGTATTGTGGTTAACAAATTCAAGAAATTGAGTTTGTGACTGAGACTCTCTGCTTCCATCATGTGGTCACAGAGAGAGTTGCAGCCTCCTGCTATTTAAATAGCTCAGTGCTGCACCCTGGTGACGGGATTCAATATGACACTTTACAACATTTCAGCACTGTAAAGAAAAATCTCTGTAAAATATAAAACTTCTCTTCAATTTGCATCTATAATACATATACATCACCATGAGTTGTAATCAGACTTTGAAAAAATTAAGCTTTTTAATGTGACACATGTAAAGAAACTGATACCCTAATGGAAATACAAAGTAGTTAAACTTATAAACTGTTTTGAAATAAACTTTGATGGAAATCACTTATATTCATTTTCACATTTTGCGAAACAGATTTGGTATTTAGAATCTTTGTTTTGCTGGAAAACAAACTGAGTGTTGAACTCAAAGTGAACTTAAAGTATGTTTGTGACTCTGCAGCCACTCTCACTGTGTTTAAGGAAAAGGTTTCTTCAGGTTCTGTTTATTGCCAATCATACATGTTCAAAACACTAGGAACCAAAATCGTCACCCAGGTCCAACAGCTTACAGAATAAATAGGTTAACTGTCAAGCTCTGAAAGGCCTTTTAAATAAGTAAATCATCTAAATCTTATATTATGTAGAACACAGTTAAAAGTCACAGCATGTAGTCACAGCAGTAAGCTGTGATAAACATGTAAAATCACTTTACCTTGTCTCCTCTCTGAATCTCTGTCTCAGGTGGTCTCTTCTGTTCTCCCACCTGTCCTGGAGGACCAGGAGGTCCTTGCAAGCCTGGTTCACCCTGTGATCACACCAAGAAAATCAGATTTAAAACAAATGATTGTCAGTGATTTCTTTTTTTTTTTTTTTTTTTTTTTAAGAAAAAAAAACAGAACACTATTATTCTACCTTTTCTCCTTTGGGTCCTTGGAAGTTCAAACCCATGTTTCCCTGTTGAGAGAAAGCAGAGACAGAGGTCATCGCTGGACAGTATTTAATGGTGAAGAAAAGTAGAGAACCCTTCGATCTTTGTTTCCTTATTGGATGAACTGTAAAGTGCCTGATCTCACCTTAGGCCCAGGAGGACCGGGAGGACCTGGACGACCCTAGAAAACAGCAACAGAGAAATTGAAGTTTAACTCAATGACTTTGATGTGAAATTAAAAAGATGGAAGTATTATATTGGCGTGGTCCTCCGTTACCTCGTAGCCTCTGGGTCCTGCAGGACCAAGCGGACCCGGAGAACCTGGAGATCCTGGAATACCCTGTGAACACAAAGCCAGAAAAATCTCACACGGTCTTTCAAACATACTTACAAAACTTTTAGTCTTTTTATTTTTCAAATTTACCTTAATAATTTCCTCATACTTCTGAGCATCATTATGAGGGGGTTTAATTATTAGTATATACAGACACTGCTATAAGCACAAATTGATAAGAAGCTTAATCATGATCCTAAAAATAGTAGAGATCTAAATACATGCTATTACATCACAACATGTAAAAGTGTCTCTTTATCAAAGATATATTTAGATCAGTACAGAGGCCAGAATAAAACTCTGTGTTACATGTAATTGTATTATCTATTATTATTTATTGTATGAGAGTAAAGGATCAAGTTTTTTTTAAAACATATTCTCTCTGAAGTTAAAATGAGATGTAAGGTGAGTAAAATACTCATTTTAAATATTCTGCCTGACATATCTGGAGTCTTTAGGAACTCATACAGCTGCAGTAGGATTTAAAATGATGTTTAAGAAAACTTTGTGTGTACAGTGTTTGATTTGAAAAAGAAAATAAGAATAAAAACATTAATAATGATTCACTCACAGGAGCTCCTGGAAGTCCAGGCAGCCCCACTGCCCCTTTCTCTCCAAACCGATTAGTGGAGATCACGTCACCCGGGTCACCCTGAGGAGAGAGACACATCCAGAATAAACTGTCACACATTCAACTTTCATTTTTCATTTAATGTGAACAAGGAGCTGAAAAACCCCAATATTTCACATTTCATGCATCTAAATAACAGAAATGATGCTGCATGGATGAAACAAAATGCAGGAAAATCAACTTTATATTAGCAATAAAAAGTACAAAATTCCACTAATATCATGGTGCAAAAAAGTGCATTATTAATCATTTTGTTATGTTTTGTATTATGTAATGACTGCTCTGTGAAACCTGCTCTATGTGGTCTATTTCGATGACAGTACTTCAGTTGTTTGACTCTACCTGCTCCAACACAGATGTCTTTAATTTCCCGAGGCTGATTACAGCTGCTCTGGGACATAACTCAGCTCTGTGTGATCACAAAGGGCAATGATGGTGAAGCATCAATTGTGTTTACCTCATTTAAAACACACAAGAGTGTGTGTCGCACTCACCTTTGATCCTGGCAGACCAGGTGGACCCTGTAGGGCAGAAAAATAAATTTAGAGAAGCAGAGTCACAAAAGAAAATATGGTATATATTAAATTATTGTGTTAAAAAGTTCCTTCCTCTGTGACTCACCGGTAGTCCCTGCGGTCCGGGGATTCCTCCGGATCCTGGGAAACCCCTTTCACCCTGAAGAAGCAAGAAGCAGGAAATTCATAGAAGTTCATGAAAACTAGGCCACGACTGGGTCTTAACTGAAATCTGGCTAAAACAATTTTTGACAGACACTGCACAAAAGATTTTCTAATGTGACAATAATACAAACATCTCTGGCATGTATCAGCCTTTAAAGATTTTTTTTTTTTTGCAGTCATTTTACTTTAGACTTTTATGGGTTTTAAGCTCCTGAAAGGCTTTTTAAAAATCAGCTACCTTAGTCCCGTTGCAGCCCGGCACTCCCCTCGGCCCGGGAGGACCGTCCTGCCCTGGCAGACCCTGATGGACAGGGAGCAAACAGGGACATGCATCAAATGTGAAAATTATTTTGGAAAGATTTTAGAGCTTATACAAAAAAAAAGCCTCACTGGGAGTCCTGGCGTTCCTGGAAATCCTGGCAGTCCTGGAGGCCCCTGTCAGGAGGAGAATCGTGGACAAAGTGAGACATGTATAAGTTGAATTGTCAAAAACAAACAAAAAGCTCAGAGCCTCTTCACAGGCTGGTTGGAAAGAGGTGAAACGGGGACACCTGCTGGTCAAAAGAGGACATTAAAACTCAAGATCATTCAGTGCTTAGAAAAAACAAGTTTATTTAATATACACTGTTTTCATTATATAATTGAATAAAAACATAAAATATCATGAACCTGAGTTTTGTTTCTCAGTGCCTCAGAGTCTCTAAAAGCTTCTGACATGAGGAGTAACGTTGATGTTCACAAGAGAAAAACACAATTAAAGAAGATAAAGGTTAAAACATGGTTTACTCACTCTGATTCCTTTTGGACCACCTGGTCCTTGAGGTCCATCACTTCCCTGAGAAGAAAAACAGAAACACATGATCAACACAAAAAACTGAATTCTCTTCAACCAAAGAGTTTAAGTAGCATCTAAAACTGTAAGGGGAGGTAATTCAAGTTGCTCCAAAACATTTACCAGATCCTGTTTGTTCACTTGTCTGATTACATGTTGTGTAAAAACATAAATTCATAAGAGTTTGGTGGATTCATTCTTCATGAATACCGTTTTTACTGTAGCAGTGATTGGGAAAGTATTCAAGCCCTTTTAATGACGTGTCACACCCTCTACCTTTGGGAAGAGGTAGTGTGGCGTTCTCCCTCCCTCTTTCCTTTTTTCCTTTTTCTCTCTCTCTCTAGGTGGGCGTGAGCGCAATGGGGCGGCCTGGCTGGCGGCAGGTGTGATAATGCAATCAGCGGAGGAGACGCACCTGATCGGCTGCTGTGGGTTTAAGTCTGACGCCGACCTTCAGTCTTCGCTGAATCGTTGAACTATACCGTCAGTTCCTCAACTCCGGTTTCGTTTTGGCTTCCTCCCTGAGACGCTCGATTCTTACCTGACATCTCTTCGCAGTTCGAACTTCGTTTGCCGTGGTGTGCCGCCTTCACCTTCCCCTCTGCATCCGGACCGGTTGCGCACAGGATCTCCCTCGTCTCCATCTGCTGCCGACCATCCCATCAACCACGCCACCCTCTCATCTGCTACGCCGCCACCCGTCTTCCTTCGCCCGCCTCCAGACTACAGCCCTCACTCTCATAGCTGGCCGCAGTTAAGTTATTGATTTGTTTATTTGTTTCTATGGTTACAGATTTGAGTTTTTGCTTGACCATTTTGTTTGAGCTCCCGTTTTATTAGTAGTAGTGTTTGCAGACCCGAGTGTAATTTTGTTTTCCCTATTAGTTTTACTTGTGAGTGCGGTCTCAGTTAATGATTTTACACAGAGTTAGTTTAACTCCTTCCTTAGTTCCCGTTCTAGTTTTGTTGTCTTACATGGTTCCAGAGTGAACCCTGAGTTGTGTCATCTTGTGTGTGATTAAAGAAACTATATTTCATACGTTGGTGTTGTGTCTCGTTGTCCTGCGCCTGAGCTCCGTGTCCGCTGTAACATGAAGTACAAACACTAAAAGAACTCTGTAAAAATCCTCTCATAGAAGTAAAAGTACTGCATTTCAAAACAATGAATTTAAGTGTAATCTGGAAAATGTGCCTAAAGTATGAAAAGAAAATCCCCCAATATAGTCACTCAGCTGGATGTAAGGTTTGAAAAGTAAAACATCCACAACCAACACTTTAAAAAATAATGTTGTGGAATAAAATATCAAATAAAGCACATCTGAGAAGTTTTCCATCTTTACATTAAAATATATCATGTTTGGTAGTTTATGCTGAGTAGTTTATAAGCTCTTATCTCTTGTACACAAAAAATGTAAACCCAATATAGAAAGTAAGTCAAGATGTTGGGTAAATGTAGTGAATGAAAAACAGTAACACCAAGTGAAGTGTGTGAGTGAGTGAAAGTTAAGTGAAATGATAACAACTTGATACCCATTACAATCAGTCGTGCCATGGAAGTTCATGTATTCCTAAATGTAGATTTTGCAGCATCTCAGCTGCAGACAAATATGATTCAAAGACAATATTGTTTTCTTATTGAAATTCACACACTGAATACAGGCTTGTATAGGGGAGAGTATGCCTTCCCTATGAGTATCTTTATTCATTCTAACCCAAAATACTGAATAAAATGATGTTCCTCTTCTGCAAATCCCCTAAACTGACCCCAACTCACCTTCTCTCCTCTGGCTCCGATTGGTCCTTCAGGTCCGGGGAACCCTGGGACTCCTGGCTGTCCAGTGAGACCTGGGAACCCCCTTTCACCCTGCAGACAGATGACACATACACAGAGAGTATCAGCACTGTGGTCCTCTACATATGATATTAAATATGTTTCTATAACAGCTATTTGGGCAGTGAAGTGTTTGTCTGTCTGGTTCTGTGCCTCATCTCATTCAGCTTCAAATACAACAATGAATTGTCCAGAGGATGTATGAGGACTCCATATGTCCCCTGACGCAGCATTATTCTGTTTTGAAAAGCACCTTTATTTTAGAAAAGTGCTTCATTAATAAAGTTATTATTATGGAAACCAACAACATGTGGCGGGAGGTGGGAGCGCCCCCTGTTGGAAAAGGCAGACATGACAGCACTATCTGCCAGATGTGAGAAAAAAAATCTTTTTTATATATATATATGTATATATGTATATGTATATATGTATATATATATATATATGTATGTATATATATATGTATATATATACGTATATATATATATATATACGTATATATATATTTATATATACATATATACACATACATACATATATATACACATATATATACACATATATATACATATATATATATATATATATATATACCAGTGGCTGGAAAAGGCTGGAC
>OOFC01049566.1:3006-23588 GCA_900323345.1 Pseudochromis fuscus
ATGGTTAATTTGATGGCTATTCAAAGACAGTAATAATCCACTTATCCTTCACACAGCTAATCTCCAACAAATAACCTCCCTTCTCTTTCTAACACACACACAGACACACACACACACACACACACACACACACAGCCTAATCAGACTCAAAACATAATTTTCTACTGCCTGATTAGTGCAGCATATAATGTGTCTTTAAATATTTTTGGATTTGTGTGCATTCACAGACAGACGTCTCTTTTTCTGTCCATCAGTAGCTGCCACTAGATGTCACAATATTAACACCAGGCAATACTAACTCAGCGAGCACCAAAATACCCATTCCTGAATCATCACTATTGTAATGTAAATGCTGCTTAAGGTAAAACACTATGGATCCTGCTCTCTGTCCTGAAGGCATATCTCCTACCTTTTTTTCTCTGCCTCTCTTTTCCTCTTGAGCAAAGAAGATTCTCCTTTAAAACACTGTGCACATCAGCTGTAACAAATATTTCTCAGGATACTGTTAAATGTAATGATAACGTGGGCACTGGAATTGTGTGATGTGGGTTACTATACATCTAAAAGAGGAAAAGTGTATCAAATCATGTCCCTGCTTCATGAGGATTTCATGAGAGTCGCCTGAATGTGTCTTTGATAAATGACACCTGGCAGTTATAACATCTTGCTGCTGTTTTGATAGAAACAAAAAGATGTTGATTCTCCACCAAAGCAGAACGCTCCTAATTAAAACCATGCGATGGAAGGATTGTTTGTGGATTAAGCTTGCGTGTGATGAGGGATATTCCTTTTTGAACATATCGAGAAAAAGAGATTCATTTTTGTCCATATGGGATTCATTCAAATCTACCCTGCACTCAATTCCATGTGGACATTATGGCTCTTCCTCAGAACTTGGCCACATTTCCATAACTTTTATTTTCTGTGCCTGTGCCTGGGTTTGTTCTGACCCCGAGTGTCCTTTGGGATCTTTGATTATTCGTACACTGAGACCTGAATGCAAAAACAGTTTCTTTTGATTGAGGGGCTACGTGGAACTATATGGGAGGCAACATGGACAGTTTCAAGGTCCCTTTCTGCAGGGAGATGTTGATGTAACCTCCTCTCCCTTTCCTGGAGATAAAACCAAAGGTGGGAGCTTTGAAGGTTTGACATGATCACTGCTACTGGAAATCTCAAATATTTCAGTCAAGACATGCATACAGACTGTACGGCAGTGTCTGAAGGGTTGCGTGTCCTGTGGTAAAAGGAGTAGTTCAAACAGAGAACATGTTTTGTATGTCCTAGTTTGAAGGTTTGGCAGAAAGCATGATGTGTTGTTTGTGTGACGGTGAGCATCCACTCCATGGCAGACAAATGCCTGTAACCTAATTTCATGTTTTGATTCTCACAGTTGATGTGTCAGCCAGGAAATAGCTACCATGCTGTCGCTGTCTGCCCGAGGGACAATATTAAAGTTCCTCATATCAAACCATAATGTAACACCCATGAATGTAATTTGTTTTTGCAAAATGTTTAACTTGATTTTAAGCATATATATACTTTTTTTATTATTGGCATTCTGTCACTGTTCATTGGTGCTATGATGAAAAAAAAAAAAAAAATCTACTTCTTCCCCGAATACAAACCGTATTTTGCGGACTATTGAGCGCACCTGTCTATAAGCCGCTGTTGAATTTATTTGAACAGTTTCATGTGGTCCACTCTGACCGGGTCTGATGTGACGAGGCTAAATGTATTGGCGGCACGGAGCTTGCTAGCTTGTAAAAAGCTAACGAGCTTCGTGCCGCTGATACAGGAGCCACACTGGTGTTTAAGTTCAAAGCGCCGCAAAAAAGTAGCGGCTTATAGTCCGGAAAATATGGTAAATATTATCAGCAAAATGTAATCCAAAGGTTAAAGAAAAATAAATAAATTAATAATGGGATACTTGTACTTCAGTAGAATACTTGGATGAATGTTTCTCTCTAACACAGATGAAAATACACATCTGGACATCTGGATTCATCTCTTACCATTTTTGTCTCCTTCTAGTTTTAGGAGGAACACCTAACTGATGTGAATAAGACTGCTAATTTATTCCAATTCAGATGAAGCTGGCTCTTAATTATCAAAATATGTGTAAATAGTTGTTGTGATAGAAAGTAACTAAATTATTCTGACTCCATTAACCATTTTTACATTTTTGATAAAGCACATTTGTATCACTTTTTCAGTATAATACAGCACCCTGGCAAAGAGCTTTATTAAAGGTGCATCATTTGTCTGCGCTTAAAGCTGCTGTCACGCTCGGCATCTTCAGTACTCCACATGTACTGATCCAACATACAGTACACAACGCTTGCATTTATAAATAGCCCTATATAATTAATAATATAGCCAAGATAATGATTATTACTTTAACATCTTCTACAGTTCACTTAGCAGTACAGGTCACCTGAACTCACTCTAATTTTAATGTCTGTATTACTAATGGAAAAGTATTCTCCATGATATAGCATTTTAAATGGAGCTGACCAAATAGTAAATGAACCACATCCATCTTTGTGACACTGCATTGCAGGGTACTTTCCTCCAGAATCATCTCCAGATGACCTTGCTATTTAAAGTTTTTTGTTGATGCACTGTCTTACATCAGGAAGAAGGTTCATTTAATCACCAGTAATTCTTTGAGGATAATAAAAATGGGTAATGTTGCGTCTGTATGATGTCGATACAATAACAAACATTTACAGAACATTTCTTCTGTGTGCATCCTTCTTGGGTTTATTGGGTATTTCTGCTGCAGTGCTGATGCTGGCTCTGGTCAACAAAAACTGGCTAATTTAAGGGAACTGGAAAAAGCTTAAATTTTCACTGAGGGACCTACTCAAAACTCCTTTTGCATGTCACTAATTTGTCTTCCTCATTACGTTGTCAGTCAATGCATTCATCCCCTCTGAGCAACTCTACAAACCAAATCAAATCAGCTTTGTTCCTTAAATGTAACCTTGACTCTGCCCTCTTCCCTGATTTTGTGAAGCCCAGATTATTTTTGTCATCTTTGTGACTGTACCTCAGGTGCAAGGAGTAGGTCTCAGCACATCACTAAATCAAATTCTGAAGGGTGAGGTCGTACACACACAAGGTAACGTTCATGTTTTTCTTTGGTCATGCCTGGAGTAACTGTTCATAACAGCAAATCATTTCTTAAGGGTCTGGCCTGATTTTAGATTTTCCTTAATTGCAACAAATATGTGAACTGTTCCATTGCAGGGAGACATGTTACTTCATTATGATAGTTCTGGTACCATAACATGTTTATAATGTAGTACTAATAGTATGTATGATTGAAAATAGGCTGTTTTTTGAGAATAAAAAAGATCTTTGACCCAATAATACAAAGCTGTACCAACCATTTGTAGTGTTTCGAATGACATCTCTCCCTCTCTCTCCTCTCTGTTCTTCCCTCTCTCACTCCCCCTTGATAATCTGAAGGTGTTGTATCAGTTAGATGCTGCTATCTTTAAAGGACACATACTGCAGTGTATGTCAAGAACAGAGGGAGTTGCTGAGGTTCATTACTGAATCCAATTATTTTCCAGAAGCCCAAAACAACCTGAATGTTGTTGATAGATACATATATATATACACACCACATAAATATTCATGCGTTAATAAGCAATATTCCCCTTCAGCCACTAACAAATTATGAGATATCCAGTCAAATTCTAAAAAGGCCTCAAAATGTTTTTCTATCACTTACCCACAAAGTAACAGGTTTCCACAAGAGACACTTGTCCTGAAGGGACAGAAACTGTGATATTTTTCCCCAGCCGCTATACTTTGAAAGACCTTGTTTTGGTTAGTTTGGTATCAAATCCAAAGAAGCCTCAAAGACACAACTGTAAATAGGAGATGCTCAGTAGCAGTGTTTTGCAAAGAGTTTGACTCATACAGAGTTTGTACACAAGTATGAGTATTTTTCATCACAGATGCACAGTATTTAAGCAGCTTATATACTTACAATACAACATGTGTGCAGAAATTAACTGTTCATGAAACAACATATACTGAAAATCAGCAGCTTTTCAAACTGATAAATATGTTTAATACACCAAACAGATTTAAAATGTTTGAACAGGCCAGACTTGTGTTTAAAATGTGTAAAACATGTTTTAAACACTTGTTCAAAATGTAAAACATGTTGTCTGTGTTAAAAAAAATACACTTGTTAAAACACAGCTTAAAACACAACATAACATGTAAAAAACACCCTGTACAAGTTACAGGCTCATGGTTGTCTGGTTGGCAAAAAATATGTGTGGAAAGCTGTGTTGAATTACAGACTTAATCTATAATTTATTTATTTTTTTAGATTGTGTCTGAATCATTGTCATTTCAATTTCACAACCATCGCCACAGTGAAACACTTCCCCTCTTTTCTCTCCCCCTGCTCATTTTTTGGCACTGCACACACGGTGACTCATTTCAATCACAGAAAACTGATCAGTGCTGCAGTGACAATTTTACGATGTGGTCTGGCTCAGTGGATCCCACGTAATGTGAACAAAATCCTAAGTGTCTATCATGATGTGTTTAGATGATAATATATCATCCAAACAGAAGTAGTGTAACTCACAGTTAGCCAGATTTAGATTCATGTGCTTTTCCACTTAAGAAGAAAATATTTAGTAGAATATGGATCTGCAGGTCAGGACACAGAGTCAGATAAGTTTCAGCAACATGCCCACACCAGGCCATCAGTGTTTACAGGCAAGTGAAGAATAAGAATAAAAAAATAAACAAAACACTGTTTCCTGCTGAAAAAGTTATGTTAGTGCGTCAGTAAATTCAACTTTTGAACAAACTGATATTGATTATCTTTCGCTGAATATAAGAACATTGATGATGTTTAATTAATGCTTAATTACAGGCACATATTAGTCTCATTTGCAGTCAAATTTGTAAAAGTGTTTTATATGGTTCTGTTCCCCTTCTGCAGGGATGAAACACAGGGGCAGACAAAACAACTTTCCATAGATACTCATTCAAAAGATCTCTGCTTCAAAGGTGGATCCTATTCACATCAGGCTCACTGCCAACCAACCGAGGACTTTTCTTGTCTCTTCTCAATTTGATGTGAGTTGCAAACATCATGAGCAACACCAACAGCAAACATTTAAATATAATCACTCAGGACAAGCACAACTTACATAAACATACAACATTTATTACAAACTATTCATCATTTCTACCTGTGTTGTGTTTAATGTAAAAAACATCAGTCTGCGGTTCACACAGACGTTTCAGAGTGACCCTGTGTTGAACTCAGAACGAAGCATATGGTCCAACCCTCAATTATGCATGGCTACATCTTCCTTCTTTTAGAGGGAATGAGCACAGAGTGTTATTTTAGTATAAGGTGACCTCTTTAGCAATCATGACATTTGATGAGCATCAGGAGGACTTTTGGCCTGTAAATGTGAGAACCTCTAATTCAGCATCTCTTTCACTGATGTTTTACTTTGACAGGTCATGTAACATAGTGGTTGTATAGTAGATGCTTTTAAGCAAAATATAACTGCTATTTTGAAATACCTGCTATTTGAGAGGCTGGTTTAAATATGTCTTTTCAAGATTTGCAGATGAAGAGTATGCCGGCAGCCTTTGAAATTCTGCTGTAATGTCAAGGGAATCTGTACCAGACTGGCCCAATTCAAGATTTGAATAGAACGCATTGAAAAGCTTCAGCAGGTCCACTGGGCAAATGCTTATAGACACTCCAGCATGCAGGAGGATGGTGCAAAAAGGGTCTTGTAAATACAAGTTGTGGGCAAGTCAAGATTAGAGTCAACTTTATTTGTGCTGCCCAATATCACATACAGCACAATAGGCATTTTCAGGCCTGTCCAAGAGAATATGAGGGACACTTGTCAAAAACATAATTGAATTCAAAGTGTGGGAATTTTTTGAGGCAAATCATAAAGAGGTGCCTCTAATTCAGGGGGTTAACTGGCTGTCAAAAAAAACAAACAAACTAATTAATACAGAAATATGTGCAATAACAGGATTGTAATAATGTATATATGGAAAATATCATTTTGTTCCATATTGTCTGACAGTATCACACAAATAGTGCATTTTATCAGCTTCTTCCAGCTCATTATTAAAGCTATTTGATGTTACACTGAATTAAATATTCAAATGTAAGGCTCCATGTTTTCATGGCTGCACCACTCCATCAAACAGAAATACTGTTGATGTATGCGTGGTGGACCGCTTTATGCACATTTGTCATGTTGGGTATTTTTCAGAGATGTCCACTCAAATATAAAATACTGCTATCTGGGTTTGATTTTTTCATGATGGAACAATTTACCTTCAAACTAAATTTCAGCAGCACAATTAATTATTTTATAGAAGTCCAGTGGGTCTTCTGTTTAATTCCCAGAGCATATAAACACGTCTGGTTGCCAGCTGTTTACATATTCAACAATGCACAATAATTTAAACTCAACCAGTCTGTGCAGAACATCAGCCAGCCATGAATTAATTAAGGCTTTCTGCTCTGATAAGTACCAGCCAAGAAGAGAGGGCGCTGCATTGAGTCTTACAAGAGTGTGTAATCGTTAATGCTGTGCTGAAGGGAATTTCACTCATCACGTTGGCCGTCTCAAGGGCAACTTGAACAACTAACAAAATATACATGCATGTTACATGTGATCAAGGGGCACTGACTTGTGAATTTTAGTGGAATGTAAATCAATTGCAAATATAAGGAATGTAGAGAGAGTTTGTTTGCTTGTAAATGATTGTTAAACTCTGTGATGTGGAGTATAGCATCACTGTCAAATCAAATTTTCTTGCTTGGTTTACATTCTAATCAGACTGAATAATTTCTGATAAAATTGCACTCTGTAGGCTCATTTAATCCCACGTTAACCGAACTATCTTCTGCAACTGCAAATCTGCTTTGCATAATGGCACTATTAAAGCTCCAGACTATTTCTGTGGATGCTCGGTCATTTTAGGACAGCTTAACGCTCCCATACAAGTGTTTCTGCTTACTACAATTAGCTAATGGTAGATACGGAGTGGTTTCTTAAAGAAAACATAAGGAGTAAGAAGGGGATGCATTATATACACTGTAACTGTACAGTCTAAATAAAAGACATTTTTGGAAATGAAAAGATATTCATTCAACATGAAGCTGTGGCCATGGGTCAGTGAGGTTAGCTAAAGTCTGGAAATGGTAGAGAAGAGACTGTCTACAGGTAACATCTGACCACCAGGAGCTTTAAAGCTCAGTCAATACAATTTATATACTGTTTACTTACTCTCTCCATAAAAGGGGCCTTTTTTTTCTTCTTTTTTAAATACCAGGGGATATGGATTGAACTATATGGGAAACTTATGATGCTCAGAGAAATAGTCCAATCCCCCTGTAAAAACTCGTTTTTATGTTTTTACACTGTCTTGTATTGAATATCCATATGAGATCTCATTTAATAAGCGAGCTTTACAGGTACTGCTAGGCAGACTTTGGTGTTGAATAGACTCAAGCTTGTCAAAGATATGTAAATAAGACTCAAGTCGTAATAATGGTACATCTTCCTCTTAGTAACCTTACCAACCTTGGACCAAAGGGTTTACTGCACAAAAAGAAGAAGTTATATGCACCTGAAGCTTTTTCACCACCATGGAGAAAAACCCTTGCTTGGAGCTGTATGTTTTATATATATATTTATATACGTGTGTGTGTATGTGTGTGTGTTGTGGGGAGGGTTTACAATTCAAACAGAAGCCACTTTAATCTCTGTCCTTGAGAGTAATCTTGCCTGTGTGCAAAATGGCTCACTTTATCAACTCGGTGGCAGCCTGCCCTGCTCGGAGTCTGGAGGCAGCAGAGGCAGCAGCAGTGATGCTTTCCTCATGACAGCCCAGGAAGAGCAACCAGACGATCACCTTCTCCAGAGGCTTGCTGTGTGTTGAGGAAGGACGAGGAAACGACTATTTACTACTGCTGATCTAACTCTGATCCATCATGTGAATGACCTGTATCAATAGGAATCAGTCTAAAGGCAGTCAAGGTTACTTATTGTGTTCTGATGATTGCTGAGTTTTTAAAGGGATGATTCTTATTCTGTGCTCCATACACACTCCTGCACACAAAGGTCAAAGGGTGGGATGGTGTGGCAAACACAGATTTATTCTGATGTCATTGACTGTTAATATATCTGCGGGAGTGTGATGTTGAAGCGAAGCGAAATATGTCAAAACACCCAGAATTTCTGAGGCTATCAGTAACCACTCACATGTCATTCTGTTAGATATAAAGCTACAAGCAAGAAAGGGTTAGCTTAGCATTAAGGCTGAAAATGTGGAAAGAGATAACCAAGAGATAACAGTTTTTAATCTGTACAAAGACCAAAGTGAAGAAACAAACAAACAAGAAAAAGATGACAAACAGCTTCAAAGGCTTTAATGTGTGGTCGTAGCCAAAGTTATGAATTTATTTGAGATGAGTTTCAGGTCAGTACCTACCACTTCCTTCTTCTTCTTCCTCCCTGGTTCACACACGGTGTAGTGTCTTGCTGCTCCCTGTGAGGTCTCTCACTATTTTTGTTAAAACTTTGTCCTTCATAAGAAACAGGATTTTTCTGGATTTTATTTTTTATTTTCTTGCAGACAGCATCCCATCATTTCAAGCCCAAAATTTTGGTTCCTTGGGAAAATCCTGTCTTTCAAAAAGCTAAAAAACATTTAATCAGAGTCTGTTCTTATGTTTTTCAGTAATGTTGTTAACAGGCAGATGAATAAACAGTTTTGACGTGGTGACAAAAAGAAAAACAAACAAGCAAACTTTCACATTTTAACTAATGCTAAACTCAGCTAACTATTTCCTGCTTCCAGCTTCATACAGACATATGTGAGAATAGTCTTGGTTTTCTCATCAAACTCCCAAGAGGAAGGTAATTTCAGGAGTATTTACCAAAATACAAACTGTTCTTTTAAGTAACAAAATTGCTGACAGGCTTTCATGAAAAGCAAATGCTCCTTATAAAAAGGAACAATTTGTTCTGCTGCTTTTGGGAACTTCTTAAATAATGTACTTTTCTTATTTTAATTTTCAAAAGATAAAAATGTTAGAATGTGTTTATATGTATGGTTCAATCATCTACTCAATTAATACACAAAAATATTACTCATCTGTTGCTTGCATGTCACCATTCAGTGGCTCGCTGCAAACACAACACAATTATTTTCTCTTTGCTTTCACCTTGCTATAAAATATCAGCCCTGCCTGCAGATCCTTACAACTTGCCTGGGGATAAATTACAGCTGTTAGATTTGTTTTGTTGTTATTGTTTTTCTTTGCATTGCTCACCTTTGACATGTACCTAAATCATGGCGACTTTGTCACTTGATGATTATTGCACATAATTTACCATCTGAATGTAAATCTTCTAATTTTCTTCTTTTGTTTTCAGTAGTACGACATTTGTAGGTTTCACAAAATTGGCAGAGTTCTTATGGTTTTGTGCAGTTTGCCCTTAAAGAGACAAAGCCATTTGAAACAATGGCCTGTTTGCGCCTTTAAGAGTAAAGACTGCTTTAATGTGGTCCATTTTGCCTGCAGCTTAGGCTAGTCATTAGCCTCTCTGTGTCTTACACTGTGAGGCTAAATTAGGTTAAGGAAAACACACACACACACAAGCAGGTTGAAAAACAGTGGAGGGCAGGCTTTAAATCAGGTCATCACCAAGGCAGAGTGTGTGTGAGATGTGCCTTTGGAGCAGATTGCACTCTGCTGGCCTGTATCCCATAACAACCACCTTCCAAAGGCAGCGGTCAAGAGCTCAGCACGGACACCCCTGTGGTCACCCTTCATAACCCCTTTTTGAGGTTAAAAGAGGGTTTGATCAAGGGATCTGCCACCCCCCCGATCCCCCGGTCAAATGCAGACTGTGTGCTTCTTCATGTCTGGAGCTCCCAGTGGGTCCTTTTTGAAGACTGATTCCAATTACACAGCACTGAAGCTGCAAAGATGGTGCGTGGCTCCATATAGGATCTAAGGATTTTTTTTTTTTGCATGTTCCGAACCCTGCTGTGATTACATCATTATTTAAATGAAAGAGGGCATTTAAATGTGAGGCAACAGTAGACCAACCCTGTGATTTTAAATCTAGCCGCTCCTGAGCAAGGTGAAGGTAAATTATATTCACAGCTGTAATCTTGTGCAATATAGATATGTATTTTTCCAAGTTGTAGCATAATATTCGGAGCACATTAATAACATGCTACAATAAGTAAATGTCAAAGTGAATCCCACTTCCATTTAAAGAACAAACAGGTTTCCGAGACAATCAGGTTGACATTCATCTGGTGTTTATTTAGCTGAAGCTATTTGTGGGTTTCCAGTCTGTGTATCATTGCCTCTGGGAAATGGTGGAGGAACAATCAAGGGACCGTCGGAGGCTTGAACATCTGTTGTGAACAAATCAGTCACCATCATTGCTGCACACTATTTACAATAACTGTGCTGCTGCAGTGTAGAAGAGGGTGTTAACGCTCAAATCCACATGAGAAAGGTGATTCTTTTTTGAATTTATCACTTATTTCACTTATTACTATTATTATAATGTTCATGTTCAGTGCTATTGTTTAGTATGTGTTGCATTCATTTATTTTAACTCCAGCCCCCCGACCCTCCCAATAAATAACTATACTTAATGGGAATTTTACTTCTTTGTCTGTGCTTAAAGGAATGACTGCTAATCAGAATAAAAATATGGTAGGATCATGAATCCTGGTGAGCTTTCTGGGCATATTGAGCTTAAGCACCAACTCTGAAAAGCATTACTAGCTTAATGGCTGAGTCATATCCAACTCCACAGCAAGCCAAGCAGCAAAAAGCTCCCACAATCTTCCCACTCCACTTTATGCTGCACATGAATCCTGCTGTACTGGTGTATCTCTGAGCTGATTGTCCCATTCAGCTACGAAAAAATAAAATCAAATCACAGCACGTTATCAGTGATGCATTTCCCATTTCCAGCATGGTGACTGTGGTGTGATAATAGTAGGCTTTTTGCTTGCTCAGCGGCTTCATTCTGAGCAAATCACTGAACCAAAAATCTAAGGTACGCTGCATCTAAAAACTGGCGGAAAAAAAAAAAACAAATGTTACTCTGATGTGATTTGTACATGAATTTAAAAAAAAATCCATGTATACCTTTAACACCGTGGAACACCTGAAACGAGCAGAAGTAAAAGTTAAATAACTGTAATTAAACTTAAGTCTGCACTACCACTAGCATGGCAGGAACAGTGCTGTGTCTTTTAATGGATAATATTATGCTGTACATTATATGTGTAATTGAGAGTGTAATAGTAATTAAATTGATTTGAGCCAAAAAGTTCACATCTATACTTGGGCTGTCACAGACCTGGCACTCTGAGCACACAGCTACAACCACTTGCCCTAATGCAATTTAAAGCTAAACCAACTGAGACAACCAGCACCCCTGCCAGCTCAGAGCCTTCGCCTCTCACCTCAACACAGACAGGACATCACACAGGAACCACGCATGTCACATTGACTTACCATGATGGAGGGTAGGATTCACAAAAGAAGAGAGGCATTGAAAGAGAATGAGAGACATATAAATCAATAGGATGACACAGTGCCAAACAAAAGGTTTTTCACCGGCGTCTTTACAGTTGTGCAGCGGAGCATGGACAAAGTCAATGTAGGCAGTAATAGGACCAGGAGCACTCTGTGTTTACCATATCTTTGAAGTTCTAGTTTTACCTTGTGATTGATGTACTTTAGTTGAAAACCACCAATTTTGTTCAATATACATCTTTTAAATACATTTCTGCTCACCATTTTGTAAAAATATAGACATGTAGAGAGAAGCTGAAAATTGTAAGTTAGGCAGTTAGAGAGAGAAAAAAATCACACTCCCACCTCCTTCCATGGTGAGTTAGTGCTTCAGGGGAGGTGATCATTAGGAAAATGGGAGAGTGGGTGCAGGATGCTGGCTGAGAGATGGATAACTCCGTTAGGCATGGCAGACAGAACCGCAGTGAAGGTAGTAAACAGGTCAGACCCTTATGGGCATCTCAAACAGAGAGAGAGAGCTGCAGTTATTGGCTGACTCCCCCACTAATCATGATTAATGGAAACTTTGATAGAAAAAAAGCTGCAAAACTGTCAGGGTTATGTCAAGATTTGATATTACATCATTGGCTTTGTTTCATTTTTCTTTTGCTGTGTGAAAGAATTAATCTTTGGAGTCTGTTACTGTGGAGGCTTTTGGAAACACATGTGTCCACACACTGCAGAAGTTGGTACTGATGGGGGTTTCAAAGTATTGTCAATAGTTAATACAATGTATGAATAAAACCTGCAAAAAAGAGGCATCATTATTTCTTTTTGCATGTGTTCATACTACTGCCATGGTTTGGATCTAGGGACTGGTGTTCCTCATTTAAATAGCATTGGAGCCAGGTTTTCTTTGAAAAAATACTGAAAAATATCCTTGGTACTCTCTCTAGAGGAAATATAATTATTCATGTGGTGCACACAAATCTATTGCAAGTGCTCTGTAGAATTGTAATGACTTTTTTGTATAATGTAAATGCAGTATGTCAGTTATGTACCAGAACAGCATTTTTACATGCATTCACCCTTTATAATGTGATTATTCAGTGTTGGCTTGTATCAGAGCACAATATCCAGAGTGTTATGTGAGACTGCTAATAGGCATTTCAACCTTCATATGCATTTGACTCACAGGGGTGTAGGTCTGTCAGAGTGTCCTTGATATAAGAGATCACTGCTGTATAAGAGTAGTTGATGGCCCCCAAAGCTGTCAGTATATTATAATTGAAATAGAAAAAACAGAAACAGTCAGTAGACAGTACAGTTGCTTCATGAACAAGGAAAATGCAGGTTTGATGGCCATAATGCACAATTCTTTAGGATGCTTTTTTTGAGTAATCTTCTTCTGCGGTAATCCCCAAACCTGCTGGTGGAGAGAGGAGCCATCAGGGTTAAAAAGCAGGCCTTCAGGGCGTGGCTAGCCTGTGGCTCTCCAGAAGCTGCTGACTAGTCCTGGTGGGCCAAGTGGAGCACAGCTGCAGCAATCGCTGAGGCAAAAACCCGCGCGTGGGAGGAGTTCAGTGAGACTATGGAGAAAGACTATCCATCGGCTACAAAAAAGCAAACTGCCTGGTGCCTCAGGGAGGGAAGGCAGCAACTTGACCACACTGTTTACAGTGGGGGTTGGGAGCTGCTGACATCAACTCAGGATATAGTCAGGCAAAGGAAGGAATACTTTGAGGAGCTCCTCAATCCCACCAACACGTCTTCTATGGACGAAACGGAGCTGAGAGGCCTGGGGACAGATGGACCAATTTCTGGGGCAGAAGTCATAGAGGTAGTAAAACTGCTCCACGGCAGTGGTGCCCCAAGGCTGATGAGATCCGCCCTGGGTATCCCAAGGCTCTGGATGTTGTAGGTCTGTCTTGGCTGACATGTCTCTGCAACATTGTGTGGACATCAGGGACAGTGCACCTGGAGTGGCAAACCGGGGTGGTGGTCCCCATTTTTAAGAAGGGGGACCAGAGGATGTTTTCCAACTACAGGGGATCACACTCCTTGGCCTCTCCGGTAAGGTCTATACCAGGGTACTGGAGAAGAAGGTGCGGTTGATAGTTGAACCTCGGATCAAGAAGGAGCAATATGGTTTTTGTCCCAGTAGATGAACCATGGACCAGCTCTTTAGCCTCGCTACAGTGCTGTAGGGGGCATGGGAGTTTCCATGTGCTTTGTGGACCTGGAGAAGGCCTACAACTGTGTCCCCAGGGTCATTCTGTCTGGGAGTACAGGAGTATGGGGTGGATGGCCCCTTGTTAGCGGCCCTTCAGTCCCTGTAGTGAAAGAGTGCCAGGCTGGTCCACATAACCAGAAGTCAGACCTGTTCCCAATGAGAGTTGGACTCAGCCAGGGCTGCCCTTAATCACTGCTTCAGTTCATAACTTTTATGGACAGAATGTCTAGATGCCGCCGGGTGGTGTAGGGGTCAAGTTTGGCAGCTGGAGGATCTCGTCTCTGTTTTTTGCAGACAATGTGGTCTTCTTGGTTTCATCAAGCAGCCATCTCCAGCTCTCATTGAGGCGGTTTTCAGCCAAGTGTGAATCAGCTGAGAGGAAGATCAACACCTCCAAGTCTGAGGCCGTGGCCATGGCCAGGGTGGATTTCCAACTCTGGGTTGGGGAGAAGGTCTTGCCTCAGTTCCAGTTTAGGTTCATTTGTGTCCCCATAGGACAATTAGTGTTACAGCAAGTAACAGTAATTGCAGGTGGAGGAGTTTAAGTATCACAGGGTCTTGTTTATGAGTGAAGGTAGAATAGAGTGGGAGATCAACAGGTGGATCGCAGCAGCATCTGAAGTGATGCAGATGCTGAACCGGTCTGTCGCGGTGAAGAGGAAGCTAAGCTGGAGGGTGAGGCTCTCCATTTGCCAGTCGATCTATGCTCCAACCCTCACCTATTGTCTTAGGGTAATGACCTAAAGAACAAGATCACAGACACAAGTGGCCAAAATGAGTTTCCTCCACAGGGTGGCTGGGCTCAGCCTTAGAGATAGGGTGAGGAGCTCAGACATTTGGGAGGAGCTCGGAGATGCTGCTCCCTTATGTTATAAGGAGCCAGTTGAGGTGATTTTGGCATCTGGCAATGATGCCTCCCAGATGTCTCCTTAGGGAGATCTTCTGGGCATGTCCACCTGGGAGGAGACCTCAGGGCCGACCCAGAACACACTGGAGGGGTCATATCTCTCAGCTGGCCTGGGAACGCCTCGGGCTCCCTGAGGAAGACCTGGTGGAAGTGGCTGGGGAGAGGGCTGTCTGGGCTGCTCTGCTAATTTTGCTGCCCCTGCAACCCAGTGCCAGATAAGTGGGATAAGGTGAGTACACATACGAGTTCTTCTGCATTAACTGATGTGATCGTATGTGGTTTTCAAATGTAAAGCTTACCTGTTGTTTTAAATGACTTCCACTTTGAAGAGACAAACTGATAGTGACACCAGGATGAATCACTTGTAAACAAAAAAATCCATCCTCTGAGTCAGCCCTTGAATTCACAGGTTCACTGGAATCCATTCACAATACTCCAAAAATTTTACGCCTTATATACTTGCATGTTGTGATTCTTTTAATAATGTAACATGTGGAGTGTTGCTTACAGGGCAACCTGGTTTGTTCATTTACCATCGCCGCCTCTAAATTTATGAAAGAGAGAAAATTAAAGTTAGATTTGTTACCTGAGTGGAAGCTGGTGGACAAGGATGTTGTCAAGACACGCAACACACATTATCATGTTCATCAGTCTCCTAAATTGGACATAGGCATTACAGAGATGCAACGGAAATACATAAAACGTGATAAGGGGAGTCAAACTCAAAAGAGGACGACGAAGACTTTCATGGTCAATTCTTGGATGAACTTCCAGCCTCCAGGACCATGATGATCAAGGAGGGCCAAGAGATAGTGGAGGCTAATTAACATCATTGCTTGCAGTTTATAGCAGATCCCTCATGTCCAGAGCTCTCTTTTCCTTGAGTCAGGCATTATTGTAGGCGTGGGGGTGGTCAGTGGACCGCTGAGACAACTAGATGACATGTAAATTAGTTACATGTAGACACAGTTTAATCCCACAAGAACGTCCAGCATGTGTTACCTGTTTAGTAAACCCATGAGTGACCAACTGTGCTGAACATGGAGTGGCCAAAAATGACACATGTCCGTCTTTTTTTTTTCTGATTTATTACCAAATTCTGGGAGAAAAAAAGCTATTTCATACCCTTTAAGGAAACAAATTTTTATTTTTATGCATTACAGAGTAGCTGTCATTCTGTACTTAATATCATACAGTTTGTATCATCATACATCTGACCTTGAATCTGTGCTGGTGTATTCTGAGCTGCATCTTTAGATTATAGATTATAGATTTCTCCATTAGGAGTTTTTTCCTCTTGAGTAATTTTTGAAACTTCCAAACGCCTCCTTCTCTGGCGTTGAAGCATTTGTATCCGCCCAGTGCCAACCTCACCAGCCTATTAACAAAAGCCAAATATTATTGAACTGATTATGTAGCAGTCAGAGGGACTTTTTGAAAAAAGTGCCCTCTCACTCCAGAGAAAGAGACAGATAAGAGGTAATCAGCTCCTCCTCCTGTATTAAATCTTTCACCTCTCTTTGCTCCTTGATACACTTTATTGTTTACCAAGAGGAGTGATCCATCAAAGCCTTGGGAAGATGACACATGGGAGAAAACAATGCCAATGGACTAAGCCCATAGGAAAGACTCCAGCCTAATGTGAAATATACAAAAAAAACAGCTGTTGTTTGAATATTGAATACAAGAGAAGAAAAAGAGAATAATGCACAATCCATGCCTCTGTTCATTATAATGTAAATGACATATCTGCATAATTGACACATAGACCTAATTTCTGGTTTAACAACCACTGATGCCAGTGTTAAAATGTTAATGGAAAATTAGTTTCATAAGAAGTTATATGCAATAATTGAATACCATATTGTTATGTATGTATGTATGTATGTATGTATGTGTGTAGGTATATATGTATGTATGTGTAATATCCTTCAAAGCAATGTTTATTTAAATTTCAGCTCTGTGTGTCACTAGCACATTCATATAAGTCACATTTTATCTTCACATGTACAGCATACAGTGGTGTTTAATCTGAGTCTTTCCACTGGTTGCCAGTCAGCTTACAATTTAAAGGGTCTAATTTTTACAGTTTTCAGTAGAAAGGCAATGTTTTTGACAATATTTGTAATATACCTCTAAACTTTAATTACACTACTTCTATACTTCTTGAGCAGCACATGTTTGATTCTGCTTTAGCAAAAGAACATTATTCCACTGAGGTCTGATTCATCTCCCTTTATGAAACACATCCTTTCTCACTGTATTGTCAAACTTCCCATCTTTGTCTTATACACTGAGTAAGACCTAAAGACTATGATGTTCTTAAAAGTTCTGCTTAATGAAAGTTTCACACTGTATCAGAAGAAAATACTGTACAGACTCCCTAAAATGTGCAAGAAGCCAATACAAATACATGTGTTTACTTGTTGACTCAGGTGTAACAGTGAATACATTAACTTGCAAAAAAGACCTAGGACCTCAGCATTAAGCTTAATGATTTAGGCAAAAATAACCAAATAGCTAAGTTCAATTATACACTCTGTCCTTGTGCCTCTTGATGTTATTTCAACGCACCTTGCATGCTGTGCTCTCTCAGCAGAAGGAAACTGAAGCTCATTAGCACAGATGATCTGTAATTGATGTCTGGAACGATACCAAAACATTAGTTAATATTCCAAATCTAGCACTCTGTAGCAGAACCAACAGACGCAAGAGCACAAACAAATATGTCTCCTCTGATGTTTTGGAAGTCTGGGGAGTACAGTTCAGCAGCAAGCTGATATGAGATTGACAGTGAGTCTAAGAAAAGTGTTGTTTACAACCGCAGTGAAAGTCTGAAAATCACACTTTTAAGTTACTAATCAGTACTGGGTCATGCTTCGTGATATGGGTGTAATTTTATGTGGAGACATGTCATTCCTGATAATTTCATATTAATTATTTGTCTCTCTTAATTAACTCTATCAAGTACCTGCCAGAATCCCACTACTCCCACAGAGCACAACAGAGAGGATCGGCCGCTCACTCCCTCGATTTCAATCTGTGTCACAATCATTCACACTTTCTCTGACTTGCTAGTTCACATTTCCTATCCAACGTTGTCTAAACACATCTACTTGCAGCTGAGGTCACCCTTCACCGATGCAGTGTAAATTCTAAGATAGCTAAAATGAACTTGATATGGCAGCTACATCAACTCAAGAATTGTGTTTTTGTATGTGTGTGAAAAACAGGTTCACTGAGAGGTTAGCCATCCAAACCTGTTCTGATGAAATTTTGGACAACTCAGACTTTTTATTCATTGAGCAGATAGCAGCACAGAAACCCTGGAGGTCCCTGAACTGGGAGGAGACCATATCTGTTAAAAACCAGCAACATTTTTTTTGAAGGTTGCCAAGTGTAGCACTTTCACTGAAGATGCCGTCTGATACTATTGTGACTAAAATGAATGTTGTGCTTCAGTTCTGATGCATCAGATTTGAGTGGATGGCAGTTGTTTTTTTTATTTTCAAGATTTTAAATAACATTGCATTGTTGCTCTCTCATTTGTGATTTTGATAAGTCACAAATTTTCATTTCTGGCCTGTAATAAGGAGCCTTATTGTGTCTTAAAATCAACCTCATAATTTTACAGTTTTAAACCTGATACTGACTAAATTTAGGGAAGTTTATTCAGTTGGAAATCAGACCACAGCTGTAGGCTTAATGGGTTACATAAACAAAGATATTTGAGTTTGAATTCACAATATGTGAAATTCAGCACAGAATTTTTTTCAGTTTCTTTTTATGAAAGTTGGATGTGCTGATTTTCAGTTTTATGTCCAAATAAAGAAACTCTAATAGTCTCCCTGCTTGAGTTGTTTGCTTATTTGACACATTTTCAGAGTTCCCATTACTCAGCAAACGTTTTGGTGAGTACAACTGTGGCATTACCAATAGAAATAATGACCAAAACAAACACTGGGATTTTAAAAATCAACCCCAACTGATGCTTTAAGTTCCAGTGAGTTACTGTATATATATGTATGTATATATATACATATGTTTGGGTGTATGTGAGAGAGAATTTTACAAATGATAAATTTTAACAGAATCACAGGCCATTGGTTAAACCAAAATGTCTCTTAATGAAGAATACCAGAGAGGAAATCAGTGGGTATTAGCGATGTGTGTGATGGTTGCAGGAGTCTGACAGCGTTGGGGGCCATCAGAACAGAGCTGAGGGCATCGCCCCAGGCTGACTGGAGGTATCTCTGACCGACTCCTCTGTCCTCTTTCATCTTCCCTCTTCACCGTGGCCCACGCCACAGACACCGACACTGCTGTCCTCCCTTTGCCAGCTGGGCAAGGCTGTGATAAGAACATCTATGCAGTTAGGTGCCCATGGAAACTCTTGGAATGGCTTTATTAATGGCCTGAAAGGAGCTTTTGTAATGAAGTAATTTAAAAAAATTAATGTTTTATAATTTGGGCTTGTGCTCAAATTCAAATTCATTAGAGTAATTAATGTTTTAATGAACAGACAGCACACAGAGATAATGTTCTTTATAATTATAAATGCTCAATCTTACATTTCTACTAACAAAGCAAGTAAAGTAGAAACACTGCACAATACTAACACCACTTTTTAGCTGTGAGATCACGCAGATGCAGTTTTGTGAACTTGAGCAAAGATCACCTCATGTCTGCATAAAGCACTGTCCTACTTATACTTTAATGACTCATATATCTTTCTATATAGCTCAAATCAAGTTGCAGTAATTAAAAGTAAAGGATTGTCCCTGGAGGCTGAAGCTGAGTGGTTTCTTTGCAAGTAAAGAGTTGTGAGTGGAAGAGAAACAGAAAACGCCTTAAATAACAGGAGCATAGCTACAGCCAGAGTCTGTTCAGCTGACAATTTGACTCTGTCAGGAAGAATCAGCCAATCTTCAGCTGTAAATTGTTTACACTGGTTCCTGTCATTGGTGTGACTGCTTCTCCTGGTGTTTTTGGAAATGGTGGAGCAGATGGAGATGCAGACAATTTATACTCTTACTTTCTCAAATTAGTTGTATACGTGGATTGTGGACTAGCACAAACATCAATATCACCCTTTACGGACATGTAACTTAATGTAATTTTATGACATTAACTGCACTGAAATCAGGCACTTTAGATTCTTTGGACTTATTTTTTAAATAAAGTGGCTGAAGAACAACAACAAAATGTTTGCTTAAACTACACAGAAAATGCATGATGTACACCATTGAGATCCTAATCTTTATTATTAAACTTCTTCTGAGTTCCTCCGTATGTTTTTCGCCGTGTAACTACTTCCACATACTTTGAGCTACAGACACCATTCAACTATCAAAATGTTCAGCTCTTTTAGGACATAATGACTTGTATTCAACTTTTTTTCTACTACTTTTGCTTTTTCAACTATTCAACCATTTTCAACTAGTTTTTACAATGGAAGCGAATGGAGAAGATCTTCAAATTGCCCTTCCTTTCAGCCTTAACTACTTCCACATACTTTCAGCTACAGACACCATTCAACTTTTAAAATGGTCACAAGACTTTGAACTAATACCATTGTACTCAGATTTTGGATATCTTTTATACTTTTTGAGTTTTACTACTTAGAAATTTGTGTTTTTTTCAGCTCTTTTCTGACTTTACAATGGGTGTGTATTGCGTGTTCTACAGTGGTGACATCACACGTTAGAGTGGGAGGGCTGAAAATTCAGCCTCAAACTTTCGACTTTAACCTGTGATAAATCCCACAATTTTCAACCTACAGGCAAAATGGACCCACCCGTGTGTAGCTACACTTGTCCTCTCTTACACATTGGGGGTCTCATTGTCAGAGG
>OOFC01049567.1:0-23313 GCA_900323345.1 Pseudochromis fuscus
GTGATTTTTTATTTTATTTCACATGTAAAGCACTTTGTGCTGCATCTCTCTGCATGAAAAGTGCTTTATAAATAAAATTGAATTGAATAGTCTCCGTCGTCTTGCCCTGCGTTCATCTGCGACTTTGTCACCTGAAGCAGTTATAATAAGTATCCTGTACATGTACGAAAACTGTGGCTCTTGACTAGTTTTGCCTTCTCTCCGTTGTACTGTTTACAAAATCTTCCTCTCTTCAGTTGAGTTGCGTAAAAACGGTGTACAGACCCAGATGTTGCCATAGTGACATCCAAACACAGCTGATTGGCAGGACGGGTTAATGATGGATGTTGTGTAAACAAAGATGTGTCTGGGCTATCGACTTATGAGCCGATCTGTCAGGACACATGTTAAAACCAAGTGTGAACAGGACCTATGATCCAAACACTCATTGGGTCATCTTCAACCCTTCTGTTCGGTGTTAGTAGATGGATTCATGCAGCTGTGGTGGTGCAGTGTTGAATCATACAAATAAACTGAGAATAGCATCATCAATAATGCAGGAACGCAAGATTGAATCTAAATGTTAAAATGGCATCTGACACGTCTAACCACATGGACTCTGATTTAAAAAATAAATCGGTGGTTTGCTTCCATGCTCTGTGTCCCACTGCATTAATGTTTCCATTCATGTGGCTTGTTCATCCCATTAACTTTATATTGGTAAGATATCATAAACATGAAATTCAATTTCTAGGAGAATGGGAAAGTTTTACAAACATGAAACTACCTGCAGATCAAAAATTTATAATGAGGTGTCCTGTAAACAGATTTACAGATGCCTCCTTTCTAACTGGCCCTTCAGGCAGCCAATCCTACCCTAGCAACAGTAGCTAGGTGCGGGAGGCCTGTTAAGCTTTTAAAACAAGGGAAAATGTTGAAACGGTCACATCATGGAAGCTGCAACATCCTCAAATATTAGTGGAGAGGTGTTGTACAAGCAGAAGTACATGGTTTGGTGCCAAGTCTTGGGAAGTTAATTCAGAGTATGTGGAAAAGCTCCAAAGACAAGAGTCCAAGAAGTTATTAAATAAATAAATAAAAAGTCAGTGATTGATGTGACCGAAAACACCTGAGTTTGACAGAGGTGGAGGATTTGTTAAAGAGTCAAATGTTGTCAATGGTAAAAGTTTGGTCCACGGGACTTTTTTACCTGCAATACCAACCGTGACCACTGGGAAATATGCATTTGAAAAAGTCTGGAATGAGCAGCCAATCAGAGCAGCCTGCAGGTCATCAACTCACCAATGGGTTAAGGATCTTCAGCAAAGACTCAGCAACAAGTTTTACTGAATCTTTCATCAGGTGATGCACACAGATCATTGATAAATAAGCAGCTAGTAAATACTTTTTTTGGAAAAAGACTTTTTCATGATATATTCAGTCTATTATCATCTACATATATGTAGTATGTTGTAAGAGCACAGAGAAGCTGTAGGGTTGTTTTATTGAAGTCATTTGTCCTGATTGAGAAGCTAATGAGCTTTTATCTTTTAGCTGAAAGAGCATCTGGGTGCTTAATGGAGAAAGCTTGTCGAGCTTTTGCTGTTCACGGCAGCTTTTCTGCGAATGAGGCGCCATCTTTGTCATTAAGTTCTCCTTCATGCGTCCATGATATACATACACACTCTTTTGGTCACACACATCAAATAAAACCTGAAACTATTTAAAAACACTCAGGTGGAACGTCCTCCAAACCGGTCACTGCGCTTCACTCCAGTGCTTCAGGTTTTACAGGAAGTGTTACGGTTGGACAAGTGATGCAGTGAGGGCCTGTCAATCACAGGAAACGAGGCTTCCTGAGCTTTGGTGTCGACTACTGACTTCTGCTGAGACCTCTCATTGGCTGCTCAACAGTTCCTGATGAAGACTGAAAACATTATTGGCACCACGTCGTTATAGCCAAGCAGTTGTTGCCAGACTGTATAAAGAATGGACGAAACTCTGTGACATCACCCACTGCACTGGCATTTTAACTTCACCATGTTGGTTGTTTGGAGCTAGAAGTGACCATATTTGGATATGAAGGTGAGGAGTGAGGAGGCGGGTCTAACTCTTGAACCAGAGGTCACTACCTGATGTGTATGAGACTTGACTTCAACTCTGGTCTCATTGGAAACCAGACCTGTCAATCAAGCTAACCACACCCCTAAATATTCCTGTATCTATTTAAATATGACTTTTTTTTTCTTTTTTTTTTGCAGCTGTACCACCAGATCACTGTGAAGGTAATGACATCAGAGTGACTTGTGGAAAAAATCTATTGACTGAGTATTTCTCTTTGAATTGAAGTCAGTTGGAGCCAAAGTTTTTTGGAGCCACCCTCTAGTGGCTGTCTTGTGTATTGCACTTTTTTTTGCACTTCATGAGACTGAACTGTTTCGCCCCTTTTCAATTTACACTCTATAGTTGCTGCATATTGTATCATGTGACTAAATATTCTCCTAACACCCAGTAAGAAACTGGTTCACACTAACCTCACTATGTAATCACCAAGCTAATGAATACCATACACTTTGGCTTAGTTAAATAAAATCAAATCTATTTTGAAATTCTTGAATATGAAAAATACCACCTTTTCCTGCTCACATGTAATGAGCACAGAACTTTGGTTTCATTTTATAAATTGCCTGCTGTCACCCCGCAGTGCGACCTTAATGTACCCCAGCATGCTGTAGACCCTTTGTCACAGGAACCAGGAACTGTGCAATAATGGTTCACTGAAGGAAAGAGCTATTTAGTGAAGTGGATATCAGGGATATATGGCTCATCATTATTCCCTCGCTATATTACACTAAGGCCCCTAAAGTCCTAGTGCCCATCCCCAGAGAACAGTCCTAATACCTCTTCTTGCACAGTCCCTTGACCACAATTATAATGGGTAGCATTTTACCACACAGCATTCTCCAGACTGCAGCACGGCTTTCACTGCTGCGCTCTGACTTTACAAGCATTCAAAACACAGACAACTTCTCATTTATCTGTCACAAAACATTTTTTGGACAATCACAAAGAAGATTAGGTGGAAAACACAGTTTTTATCCCGAGAAAAGGCTTTGAAAAGAGGCTCACTCCAGAGGCTTGAAATGTTCTTTGTCTCTGTTTGTCTCTCTCTACATCTGCCTCCCTCTGTCTTCCTTACTCCCCTCTTAACTTATACAGTCATAAGAACGCACTGTAATTGGAGATAAACAGCATTTATCTTCTCTATTGTCCCTGAATAACCCTCTGGCCCATCCCAGGTTTATTAGCCTCTTTATTGCACTAGTGTGAGAGTACAGTACTTGACATATTCATCTTCTTAGTAATTTTTTATACTGCATTTATAATGATACCACCCCTTGGAAAATGAACTTTTATTCATACCAGCAATTAAGATCTTGTGCAGTTTGTCTTGGCCACCGGGGAATGAAACAACCTGAGGAATCACTCTGCTAATGATGGCCTGTCAACGATGCAGCTGTCTGGAATAAATCGTCAAGATCCCCTCATAAACAGCTATTCCCCCAACATCCAACATGCACACAAACACATACAACGCACACACACACACTTAGTTCAACTTTGTTGCATTACCAACTTCGTACACAACTTCCTTTTCATGGTGCAGCAGGAGCCTGACTTGGTTAAATTTGTACCAATATGAACCATTTACACAAAGTATTCATCAAGTGACTGTTCACCCCGCTCTTCTTAGTTGCTATTACTGAAACTACCACAATGCAGATTTAAACAGTTTTACCAGCTGTAGCTAACTAGCAAAAGCTGATAGCTACTCAAGTAGCCAAGGAGCCTGAGGATGTGCGGGAAAATTAGCTCGACTAAACTGAAAAAGTAGAATTACAATTTCATTAAATAACTGAGTAAAGAAAAGTTAGTAAACCAAAAGTGAATAAACAGCTAAAAGGACAAGCTGCAAGTATTGTAGCTTAAACATCTGACTCACGTGGACAAATAGCTTACAAAGCTAGCTACAATTGTAGGGAAAAAAAAGGTGGAAATGATTTGCTTAAAATACAGCTAGCAGTTGAAATTGCTAGCTAAAACTGTAGATAAAAGGCTGACTAAGCTAGCTGCAAAAAAGAGTTGGAATTAATATCTTAAAATAAGGCTAGCATTTCAAATTGTTAGCTAAAACTGTGGATAAACAGCTGAGAAAGCTAGCTACAATTATGGGAAAAAACTGGAAAGTATTTGCTTAAATTGTGGCTAGCAATTAGACTTGTTAGCAGAAATATGAATAAACAGTTGAAATTTCTAGAATAGACCTTGAGTTGCAAAAAATTGAGTAGTAGTTACAAGCTATGGATAAATGGTTAAAACATTTAGCTAACTGTAATTAAATAGATGCAATCACTGAAAGTACTGGAGAGCTGTTAAAACAAAAAGATTAATCTAACCAAACAGAAATTTATATATTTTATGAATATTAACTTTTGTTTAATCAGGTGTTAAATAAGATGTAGAAGGAGGTGTTGATAAAGGTTTTCTTAAGTCCAGCGTCTGTGTGGTCAGATGAAAAAGGTTGGGAACCAGTGCTACAGAAAGTTAAAATACAACTTTTTCAGATATTTGTTGAATTCAAAGCAGGAAAAACACAGATGTAATTTACAATAACTGTGTCTCTGTTTGATTTTGATATTCTGTCCTCAGTGAGTGTTGGTTTACTATTAGATAGTAAATAACATGTTAACATGTGTTCATCCTCTCAGGTACATGTGGAGATCAGATGTTTTCCTCTGGAGAATTTAATTAACACTGTTTGATTTAAAGATTTCAGCATTAACCTTTTTTGACATTTTTCATTTACATGTTTCACCAAATTCAGCAAACATGCTATTTCTCACTTTCCAGCAATGTTTGTAATCACCAGAGTATAAGGAAAATAAATGAATGAAAGAAAATAGTTGCAAACGTTTTGCACTGTGTTCGACCTGTGTTCAGAAAGCGACGTGTTGGCATCATGTGACCAGTACAACTTTAATAGATCATTAGTACGACAGAACAACAGACCAGAATTGTAAGAACTACACAAAGCAACATGCTTGTCCTGTACAGTGGTTCAACATGATGAACACCAGGGTTTGGATCATTGGCTGATGTTGGCTCACCAACTTATTTTAAGAGATAATTACCTGAACACAGACTGTGCTAATAGTAGTAGTTCCAACTATGCTTTAAAGGCTTCTGTGAGAAGTATAAATATCTGCACTGAAATAAATCCATGAACTTTGTATTTTGAGAGTAATAGTAATCTTAGTTTTTTTACCAACGAAAAGGATTTGCCTTCAAGGAATAACTGATGCGCTGGTCAAACTTTGTCTTGGAGTGGTTCCAGTAAACTTCCCCATCCTGGGTACAGAGCAGGACAGTGTTGACAGGATTGGTCTGAACTCTGACTCTCAGCTCCTACGCATGTACTGAATGTGCTCTGTCACTACTAGAGTTAAGCTAGTTAGCCATGCGTGTAGTTATACTTCTGGTGTTGCAAAAGTTGAAAATGGGCATGCCCTCCGAACTCTTTAAGGATTAGTAGTAGCCTATAGCTCTTACTGAAAATCCTCCAACACTGTTTGGACATATGCAAAAATCATGTCTGACATTTTATTGTCACCATGTCGGCTTTTTGGAGCCAGAAATAACCATATTTAGATATTCAGAGGGAGGAGTGAGGAGGTGGGTCTAACCCTTGAACCTGAAGATACTCTCCAATGGGTATGAGACTGGTTCACTGGTGAATAAGCCTCCAGACCACCTGTAAATCACTGGAGACCAGAGCTGTCAATCAAACTAACCCATCCATCCATCCATCCATCCATCCATCCATCCATCCATCCATCCAGCCATCCATCCATCTTCTCCCGCTTATCCGAGGTCAGGTCGCGGGGGCAGCAGCCTAAGCAGGAAGCCCAGACTTCCCTCTCCCCGGCCTCTTCGTCCAGCTCTTCCCGGGGGATCCCGAGGTGTTCCCAGGCCAGCCGAGAGACATAGTCCCTCCAGCGTGTCCTGTGTCTTCCCCGGGGTCTCCTACCGGTGGGACATGCCCTGAACACCTCACCCAGGAGGCGTCCAGGAGGCATCCTAATTAGATGCCCAAGCCACCTCATCTCAACGCGGAGGAGCAGCGACTCTACTTCGAGCTCCTCCTGGATGACCGAGCTTCTCACCCGATCTCTAAGGGAGAGCCCGGCCACCTTACGGAGGAAGCTCATTTTGGCCACTTGTACCCGCGATCTTGTACTTTTGGTCACTACCCAAAGCTCGTGACCATAGGTGAGGGTGGGAATGAAGATCGACCAGTAAATCGAGAGCTTTGCCTTTCGGCTCAGCTCCCTCTTCAACACAACGGATCCGTGCAGAGTCCACATTACTGCGGACGCCGCACTGATCTGCTTGTCGATCTCACGCTCCATCCTTCCCTCACTCGTGAACAAGACCCTGAGGTACTTGAACTCCTCCACTTGGGGCAGGATCTCCACCCTTTTCTGACTGAGAACCATGGCCACAGATTTGGAGGTGCTGATTCTCATCCCGGCCGCTTCACATGCGGCTGTGAACCGATCCAACGAGAGCTGGAGGTCATGGTTCGATGAAGCCAACAGGACCACCACCTCTAGCTGCACCCAGAAATTCCGTCCATAAAAGCGATGGATGGATGGAAGTCAAACTAACCACGCCTTTAAATCTTTTTGAAGCCTATTATCTCCTTAATCATGAAATGATTTTCAGATGGACCACCAGAAGAAGAGTTGACTTTAGATCATGACATCAGAACGACTTGTGGAAACAATGTATTGACTGAATATTTCATTTTGGAAACTGACCATTTTTTTAAAATTAAAGTCAGTGGAAGAGCTAGCATTGAGTGGTTCCTCTAAGCTACGACTGGAAAATTGCTGTTAGATCAACATCCAACAGCTTCTCTGAGATATTTGTTTTTCTTCTTTATTTGCTCAAAGCATCACACAAATCCTGCGACCAGGAGGACTGAGCGTCCAGTCGTCATAAACCAAATAATTAATGTCATTTACACGATTAAGGACGGCCTGGGGTGTAATCTCCTGATAGCCATTTCCAGTGGCGACAGATAAGAGGGACAGTCCATTAAAAAGTTTGACTAATCCAAACAGAATCAGTAGTTTCTCAGTTTTCACTGCATCTGCTCTAAAAAAATTCTTCTCAATCTCCGAGGATGCAAAATAATTTAAGACTTCATTTTTCCCCCCTCAACAATATCACATGTCGACTCTGATGCCATTTACTCTCATCAGATCAGTTTTGTGATTGTTAACCAAGACCATCCATCTCATACTCATCTCAGCAGCCTTATTAGTCCTTAATCCAGAAAATTTGAAATGTTTAATATCCCAAGATGGATTGTAATGTAGCTTTGTCAGATTCAATTTCACTGATCATATTTAACCTTCAGCCTGCAACTCACTCACAGGTTTGAGGACTGCATTACCATTATCAATTGTTCAACCCATTTTCAGAGGCCTCTCACAATGAAGCCTCTAATCATTTATTTCTGCTCCCGTGGACTGACTGGAAATTTCTCATTTGTCGTGATTCATGATGGGAAGTTTTGAGAGGCAGCCCTTTTTTTTTTTTTTTTTTTTTTTTTTTCACCTCGAGCATCAGACAAGTTTCTACATTTGCATTTATTGTTTAATATCGCAAAGGATAATTGGACTGGAAGTTGTGTTTGGTGAGATGTCAACAGTCGGCAACATCTGCAACAGAGAGGGCTCTGAATGGGAAGTCTTTAAGTGTTTCTGTCACTCAGGATGAAGGTATATGTAGTCTACACATAGCTTTGTGCTTCTGTTGTTTTGTAATATCAGTGCATAAAGAAGATTATCTAGCTTAGGATTTGTAGAGCTGACTGTTCACCAGAGGGAGTCAAAGTTGTGACATAGTATCTGTCCAGCTCCTGTAACTCACCCTCATTCAGCATTTCTTTCATCTTTCATGAAAATTACAGGAAACATGAGTAAAATCTGATCTAAGCAAATTACCGTATTTTCCGGACTATAAGCCGCTACTTTTTTCCGACGCTTTGAACTTAAACACCGATGTTTCTCATGTATCGGCAGCATGAAGCTCGTTGGTGTTTTACAAGCTAGCAAGCTTCGTGCCGCCACATGAAACTGTTTGAATAAATTCAATAGCGGCTTCTAGACAGGTGCGCTCAATAGTCCAGAAAATACGGTAACTTTTCTTTCCAAATTTAGACCTGTAGCATCTGTTTTTGTGTTATGATATGACTCTTGCAGTGTGTGTTGTTACATGGCTGTGATAGTTTATGTAAATTCACTTTCGGTTATGTTGCAGAGTTTAGTTTACATCCTGTTTGGCCCCAGAAAATGGTTTGAAAATGGTTTGTCCCGTTCTGGGCTGCTGTAGAAACATGGCCGCCTCTTTAGGGAAATTAAAAACCAGCTCTACGTCGCTGTAAAGAGCTAATTCAAAGGTAATAAAAACACATCTAATTCTGGTTCTGAGGTGATTATACACGAATGAAAACACAGTTATTACATCCACCAAGGAGGTTATGTCTTCACCTGTGTTAGCAACATAGCAGAAAAAACTACCCAACAGATCTGGATACTTTGATCCCTTCTTGATCACAACTGTTACACTCCAGAGCCTGCAGTGAAAGGTGAAAATCCACGAAGAAGAAACCATATAAACCCTGATAAACCATCCCACAAACATTTCCCACACAGTTACACAGTATAAACCCTTTATTTTCTCAGATATTTATTTATTTGTTGATCAGTAGCATCTTCCGTTAGCGCTTGGACTCGACTCTGGAAACAGTAGAAGCAGCAAAGAAACACAAAACAGCACAAGCGTTAACACTTTATGCAGTGAAACACGTTGATGCTAAATAAGCGAGATGAGATCCTGGTTAAGTAAAATCTAATGCTGCTGTCCTTTGCTGAGCCAATATCATCCATGTGTGAAATCATCCGGGATGCTGCTTAGCTCGATATGAGCCAATCAACGCCCACGATACTGAACCGTGTGCTCTGATTGGGTAGCTTCTCAGCCAGAGTGTCCTGTGTATGAAATCAAACCAACTGAGGAAGCTTGTACCAGAAATAAAAAGACTCAATGTCAGCAGCAAAAAAATAAAAAAACGATAGATATTTAGATACACTTGCATATAAAATTATGAAAGTCAAAGCGCAGTATAGTGAAGTATTACTGTACTTTGTCACATTAATAATCTCTACATAATACTGTCTGTAATCTCAGATTATTTGGTGGAGATCAGACATGGATTATGCCTTGGCAGAGGTGTGTGCTCTTTGGTTTTTTAGACCCAGAAGCGACCATATTTGGATATGAAGGGAGGAGTCAGGAGGCGGGACTAACCCTTGAACCTATCCAATGAGAGACTGGATTTAGTCTCATTTTCAAACCACTAAGATTCATTGTTAATTGTAAATTGTAAAATGGGTTTCAAACAAACAAACAAACAAACAAACAAACAAACATTGGATACCAGCTCTATCAATCAAACTAACAACATCCCTAAATCTTCCTCTTTTAAAGCCAAATATGTCTTTAATGATGAAATGATTTGCAGATGAACCACCTGATCACTGAGGAGAGGAGGTGGTTTTAACTAATGACATCAGAAACTGTGGAAAAAATATATTGACCAAGTATTTCATGATTGAAAATGATGATTTTGAATTGAAGGCAGTTGGAGCCAGAGCTTTTTGAAGCCAACATCAAGTGGCCGTTGTATTGCAACGTTTTTTGCACTTCCACATCGGCTTCACTTTTGAAACCCGGTTGCATCATCCATTTCTACATACGGTCTATGTTTCCAGTTAATAATACATTACATTTCTCCTAAATATTGCACACTGCTCCTTTAACTTCCCTTTAAGGATAAATAATAAAATAAAATTAAAAAAAAATCTGTACAAAAAAATGGGACATATATTAAACAGTCATCTAACCTACAGCACGGAGGTTGTGATGGTCACATCACATGTTGTTATTTCCACACTGTTGAACAAAGTGTTAATGTTAACACCCAACTAAAACAAAGGAATGATTTATAAAGCAGAGGAAAGTGGAGGCTGAGTCTAAAATTAGGAGCAGCCTCTTGTGCAGGATGTAAGAATAGAGATGGTGTGTGTGAGTGTGTGTGTGTGTGGGTGTGTGTGTGTGTGTGTGAGGGTTTAATTAGAACTGTGAGCAGGTACAGAGGAGGGTGTTTCAGCGATATCAGAATTTATGGTTGATCCTGCTGGAGGAGCTGCGAGCTCAATTCAATTAAACATGTGTGATGGGAGGTTCCTGCTTTACAACCCCAGTGGTCACCTGTTGTCAGATCTCCCATCCCACTGTCGCCTTTATATCCAGGCTTCATCCCTCTTGTGGGAGAGTTATGTCAGGTCCTGTGCAGTGTTCATGTCCGTGCAGTGGTGTTCTCACTGTAGCGTTTTCCTGTTGTGAAGATGCAGCATCTGTGATTTCAGCTGCACATAGAAATCAGCTTTTTCTATGATGCTGTTGTTTGCATCATAACATTATTGATGATTTCATTATTAGAATGCAACAGATTTACATCCTGAGATTATAACAGTTGCAGCTGTGGAACAAGGCGTCAACACAACACACTTGCAAACTGACACCTTATAAAATACCTACACACTGATTATGTGTTAGTAACTAATTACCTCTTTACACATCCAACCATTGTTCATTTAAATTTGATTATCTTGATGAACTGATAGAAATCGTACAAAATAACTACTGCAGTTTTAAAGTGAAATAATCAAATATTGTTTTCCTACTGATCCAGTTTGTTGACTTAACAAATGTCACATTGATTTAATTCTCAATAACACAATCCTACATCTGTACTTCTGTAGAATCAAGTGTTGACTTAATTGCCCTGCCCCCTGGTGGCTGGTTGCAGTATGTTATAAATCCTGCCCTCCTCCATTTGCAATCAAAGTGCGCCGTTATTTTATGTCCATATTTCACATGTTTTCTGAATTGTTCTTTATTTAAGTAAGAAGAAGTAACAGCGGGCGTTGTCATGATTAATATCTGCGCTAAGTAACGTAATGATGGACAGTCAGACAATCTTCATGAATTGTTCGTAAAAATCTTATTTTCCTTAACTTGTGTGATTTGTTGTTCTGTGTTTCTAATCACAAAATGAGTTGTTCTGCAGTAAAGGTTAGCATGAATAGTTAGCAAATGCTAAGTTAACAGTGAGCTAAGAAGCACAACCAGCCTATGGGGAAAAGTACCGTATTTTCCAGACTATAAGCCGCTACTTTTTTCCAACGCCTTGAACTTAAACACCGGTGTTTCTCATGTATCGATGGCATGAAGCTCGTTAGCTTTTTACAAGCTAGCAAGCTCCGTGCCACCGATACATTTATTGTTGTCACATCAGACTCGGTCAAAGTGGACCACATGAAACTGTTCAAATAAATTATAGACAGGTGCGCTCAATAGTCCGGAAAATACGGTAGTTGATCTGTAGCTAGCTAGCTGTACAACAAGTGTTACTAATTGTCTGTTATCAAGTCTGTGAGCTACCTGATTATGAAGGGATGTGTCGTCACATGTTGGCAGGACGAGGGAAATATAAAACACTGCTACAACACCTGCTTACAACTATGTAGACAAACGACTTGGGAGGATTGCAACACTAATTTCTGCCATATTTTGGCTTCACTTTCAAACAGTGGTGACACATCTTTATTCACAGCCGACAGTTTCACCCAAAGTAATTGCTCTTCACACCCTCCAACATCAGTAGATGATTATTTTCACACCTTTCGGCTTCGTCCAACAGTTCCACATTTCGAGTGTGATGTCAAGAGACAACTATTAGATATTGTGAATGTAAATGAAACCTCTGTCCCACTATGGCACTGCTTAGAGAGCTTCCAGCATCATTCATCAGCATCAGCTGTGGAAAAGATACCAACTTTAGACAATTCAAATTTGGAGAACGATTAAAACATTTATACAGAATCGACCTTTGTTTAGATTTTACCGTTCCACCATTGACTTGATATAGAAATAGACAAAGCAAACGGGGCTAAAAAATTAGGCTAATACAGAAGTGCAAAGAAGTGCAATACTCCAGATGGCCACTAGATGCTGGCTCCAAAAACCTCAAATTAATCCATTTAAAAACCATCATTTTCAATCCTGAAATACTCAGTCAGTAGATTTTTTCTGTACATTATTCTGATGTCTTTACATAAAAATCATTACATCATTAAGTGGATGTTAGGCTTCAGAAAGAGGAAGATTTGGGGGCGTGGTTAGTTTGATTGACAGGCCTGGTCTCCAATGAGAGCAGCCTCTTTCACATTGGGCAGTGACCTCAGGTTTAAGGGTCGGACCCGCCTCCTCACTCCTCCCTTCATATCCAAATATGGTCACTTCAGGCTCCAAACGACCAACATGGCGGCGCTGAAATGCTGAACTCCTGGCTTCAATCCATTCTGTATAGAGTCTATACATCCCACTAACATATCACACACAGACAGTACACCGGTTCACGAGCAGTCCAGCTAGTGATCAGTGTCACAAACATGCTAAAGTTGTACATTACGTGAGGTTAAGAGGAGTGTCGAGCTGCTCTTTGAGTGGAACCTTTCAAGCTGTGGATGTGGATTTGCATAAGAAGTAAATGTTCTCATTCCTGCACACAACACGTATATTACATGGGAAGTATTAAAATCTGTCACGTACTGTGTCAAGGTATTGTACAAAACTAAAGCTAACAGGGTTGTCTGGGTCTTTGGGGCTTGCTATAAGTAGAGTCATAGGTTAAGCCTGTGCAGGGCTTAAAGAAACCTATTTCTCTTATCTTCCCTGGTCATGAACCATGAGCAATAACATTATCAAGGGGTCTGTTGTTACAGGGTTGGGGTAGAGAGGAGGAGAATTACAGGCAGTGAGGAGATTTTAAACACTACACGTCTCGGGGATGTGTCCAATCGTGCCTCTAATCTGGCCATTGTGTTGGGCCTTATCAGCCGTCAGCGCTCTGAATGGAACAAAGAATAGTATCGGCCGATCCATAAATCATAACTTCAAACACTGTGGTGGGTCACTGTTTTATGTGCACTCCTGGATACAGCTGCAGATTCTTGTTGCTCTCACGTTAATGCTTTATTATCTAATAAAAAAATGTGGAAAAAGGCTGTGGACAATATCAAGTGTTAGCCTGTAGCTTCTCCACCAGCTGTGTGATCGGCTCCTTTGTGCAAGTGACCGTTGTCCACTTCAGTGACGCGCTGAGCTCACGTGTTTGTGGTTTGTGAGAGTAAATAATCTTTGATGTGATCCAAAGAAAAAAAAAATAAAGAAAATCCACTCATGTTATATGATGTTTGTTTCATTTGTACCAGAAATGTAAACAAAACATATGATCTTATGTTGGATCATGCTGTATACTGGTGTATCTCTATCCACATAACACCTGGTAACGCTTGAACCTGTCACCTTCAGCCTTGTTAGAGCCCAATTACTAACAACCTCCTGAATTGTAATTAAAAAAAGTAATAAAACCCAAAATGTAATAACTGGTCGATAATGTAACGAAAGTGCTGAGCCTGAAATGTAACTTAAAAAATATAATAATGGACCCAAAATGTAAGAGGCTGTTACATTTTGGGTAAAGTTTTTACTTTTTGGGCTGTTGTTACATTATCGACCAGTTGTTACATTGTTTTATTGTAACAATTTGGGTCATTGTTACATATCAGGCTGTAACAGGCCTTTATACTGGGACCTATAGCTTCACAATACACATCTTTAATTTTATTGTAAACTCTTGATTAACCCTTAGTCCGGTGAATTTTTTTCTGCAAAGCACAATCCCACAGAATCACTTATGGAGATAAACCAAGACAACACAAACAAGGTCGAGCATATTGTGCGAAACTGAACTCGGTTTTCACGCTGATGGACATGAGAGGGCCGACCGACTATTCTCAGTCATGGTGGGTTAAGGGTTAATAGTAGTTGTATTTCCTGTCAAGACATTACCATAACAAATACTTGCTTTGTCATTAATCCAAATACAGAGCAGGTGGTGGGATGGTCCAGGTCAGACCAGGATCTTGTGCATCTGACCATAAAGAGCTTGGAAAAGACTCTTGATTGTTCCCTGACTGTAAATGAAATAGATGAAGTCACCATGTTGGTTGTTTGAAGCCAGAAGCGACCATATATGGATATGAAGGGAGGAGTGAGGACGAGGGTCTGACCCTTGAATCCGACGTTAGGAGACTCCAGTTCACATGTGACTGAGCTTTCAATCCACTCACCAGTCACTGGAGGCCACACTTGTCAATCAAACTAACCACCCCCCACACAGTTTTAGATCCAGCATCTAGTGGCTGTTGGGAGTATTGCACTTTTTTGCACTTGCACTTTTAAAACCTGATTGCTTTGTATAGAGTCTATGATCGTTCCTGAATTCAATTTATTCCTAATGGGTTTTTTTTAAAGGAACAGTGTGTGATATTTGAGAGGATGTGTATAATCATCTGAAAAACAGAAGTGTTGTGTTCTCTTAGGAGCCGGTCTCTCTAATGTCCCTAAAAACCCTTTTTGTGTTTTAACCCTGAAGCTGCAGCTTGTGTTTGATGGTGAAGAAGAGCACTGATGAAAGAAAAAACGACGAAGACGAACCAGAATTTGATAAATGGAGGAATTATAATATTATATGCTGAATCCTGAATCATAGTCACCAGAACAGTGAAAACATAAAAGTGCAAAAAGTAAAGTATCTATTATATTTGATATAGTCCACAAAGAATCTTCATCACCAGACATATTATGGCTCCACAGTGTGATTGAGGAGATGATCCTGTCACCTGATGACCACCAAGATCAATTTTAGTCCATGACACAAATTTTCACACGTTATTCCTTAAAATTAAATCTTGAACTTTCCACCTTTTTCCACAGTAACTTAAATTTAATTCAGATGCACAATATACAAATGCACACAATCTGTATTCAAGTGTTTCAAGTGGTGGAGATTAGTTCTATCTGGATTGCATGGAAAAGGTTTAGTTCTGTTGGTTTTGTGTTTTTCTCCATGTTAGAGAAGCAAATATATCCACTGCAGAAATGTTTGCAGTCTCTACATCCAGATTGAAAACTCTGTAACTGCTGTACAGCTTTTACCTCAGTTGACACATTAGTGAACGTCTGCTGTGGGTTCACTTCTTCTGCCGCCTGTTTATCCCTGTTTTCACACTTCATCCAACGTGTCTTTAAAAACACAAATAGCTTGTTGATGGGAGATTTAAATACAAATTATCTGGACCTATTTTCTTTCCTCCCGTAATCATAATAACAGTCATTATCCTCTATAGTCAAAACAAAGTCACAGAAAGTAATGTGGTGATTATGGTCCAGTTACAGGAACAACTCTCCTCCAGGCTCCTCCAGGTTTAAATCATGAAGAGGATGAAATGCATAGAAGGACAAAATAATCACTGATCAATATTTATGCATAGACACAGGTCATGTGTGGTTCACTTGACAAGACAACCCCACAGAGGATAACCATCCAGCTGTACTTCCTCCTCAGCTCAAGGGAGAGGTTATTGACTCCATATCTGCACACAGGTATCTGGGTGTGGTCTTAGATAATAAATTAAAATGGGACAGAAACACAGACCCCATCATAAACAATATTGAAAATGTTTTGTGGTGAGTGTTTTAACTTTTTGTATAACCTGCTGGTACGGGGCCACAACTGAGGCACAACAACAATCACTACGAAAAATGGTTACGATTGCAGGTAAAATCCAGGGGACTCCTCTGAAAAGCCAATAAGACATTTATTTACATTGTGCTCTGGACAAAGCTACAAAAACTGTATCAAACTCAAACCAAACCAGAGAGTTTCAGATGCTCCCATCAGGAGATACCTCAAAACACAGGACCAAGCAGTCGCAAGTAATTTTACATCTTAACAAACTAAAATGGTTTTTTATCTCTGTTTCTCCGGGGTTTTTTGATTGTTCGTTTGTTTGTTTTTAGATCTCAGTGTTTAGCTGGTCTGAGCAATTGATTTTAACATTTTATACGATGAGGTTACAGTTTTGGCCGTAGTTTTTAGTCAGGCTTTGTTGTTTGTTGTTGTGGTTGTTGTGTGTTGCATGTTTTCACTGTTTTTTGTTGTCTTACTCACTGCAAACAAAACTTCCTCACGAGGACAACATCCCAGACAGCAGCTGAGTCTGGGCCGGACCCGGCTTCAGACTGGCAAATCCACTCAACTGTCGCACTCGTTTTACCGTCAATTTCCTGATCTGGGCCGCATCCGGATCCGTGCCACCATTGGGCCGGCATATGTAAAGACGCCGGCCCGAGTCCGTCTGCCGGATCTGGGCCAGATGTTACGGTACATCTGGGCCACATAATTTTTGCTATCTGGGTAAACTTACCTAACGGTGATTTGAATTGATTTATCAATCAGACCAGTAAATACTGGACCAAAACTCAACACTGACACATCAACACTGTGTCAACAAGCAGCTGTTTCTCTGCTGGTCGTGTCTATTTTATACAAACTGTGCATCCTGCAACAGTGTAGACAATGCTCAACAGCTTTGTATCCACTGCACTCGCTTTCAAGTTTCTCCAAAAACCAACAAGGCAACAATCAAACTCCTGACTTCACAATGTAAACCAACCACATCATCTCTTATAAGTCAATCAATTCCCCTATCAATTCCCCGTTGAGCAGTTCTGTCCTGTCTCTTTAAGACAGATTGAACTTTACTGCTTTGAAGCACTTTATGTTTTTGAAAGATGATAAAAGCAAATGTGACTCTTGTAGCTTCTTACTTTTATGGTAAAGTTACAATTTAAGGAAGAAATCAGTGAGTATTAAAGTACCGTATTTTCTGGACTATTGAGCGCACCTGTCTATAAGTCGCTATTGAATTTAATCGAACAGTTTTCTGTGGTCCACTCTGACCGGGTCTGATGTGACGAGGCTAAATGTATCAGCGGCACGGAGCTTGCTAGCTTGTAAAAAGCCAACGAGCTTTGTGCCGCTGATACATGAGAAACACCGGTGTTTAAGTTCAAAGCGTCGGAAAAAAGTAGCAGCTTATAGTCTGGAAAATACGGTAAGTTCACCCACAGAATAATCTTTAACAGAGGCTCAGGTCAAAATAGTGAGTTTTGTTGTGTGAAGGTGTTTTCTTTCACATGTCTTAACCAGTATTTGTATTTGTTTGTGTATTTAGTTCAACAATGAACCAGTGTTGGTGTTTTCCCTTCACTGCACACTGTGTTTAATACATTTTACCCAAGCCAAAAAAAAAAAATCCATTAAATTAGATTTCAGCTGCTTCTTTTTTATGGTTTCAGGACTTCTGAAAGTTTCTGAAATGTTGTTTACATAAAGATTACTTCAAATCTCCAATCACGGTGCGGATAAGTGACTGGAAACTGATGAAAAGAGTTTAAACACTGATTCGATTTGACACTGAAAAGCATTAAAAGTTATTCAAAACCTCCTCGTGGGCTTCATTTCATATTCCTGTCTCAGAGTTGACCAATAGACACAAAGATCTCATCTTTAAATATAAGAAACAGCCTGAGAAAGATAAAAAAAAAAAACCATAATTGTTCCTAAAAATCAAATTATTTCCACAAGAAACTTTTTTCGCAGATAAATTCACACAGGAAAATGGAGGCATTTCCTTTCATCCCTCCGTGTTGGGTCATCAGTCGGTGTGTAATGAACCGAGTGTGTGTTTACTTCTTGACTGACGTGTGGACGTCCAGGGAGAAATCATATTCTTGTGTTACCGAGAATAGTCGAGGTGATAAAATCTCTATTCCTGTCAGGTATGCACCGGTGAATTGTTCATCAGTTCACCACCTATTTTCCTATGAGGTTTCTTTCCCCCCCATTTTCCTTCTTTACTCAAAGCCTGGTTTGAAAAGAGGAGCTTTGGTGTAAGCAGAGAGGCCACAGGGGAGCAAATCCCAGCGGACACTCAGAAAAAGAACAGCTTCAAACGGGGGCCTCCAATACCACGGTGGATTGTATAAGGGAGAAAAATGCAATGATTAAAAGTGAAATGTTTGTTTGAAGATAATGTTATTTTGGAAAACCTCTCTTAAGAGGATTTCCAACAAGGAGACAAGAGGCGGAAATAGAGCAAATGTGGGAGCAAGACTTGAAACTATTTCCCACAGTTACATGTGTTCAAAACCGGTGACTTAGCAAACGAGCGGGGGTTAGCCCGAAGTTTCTCCTGGATCTGCGGCAAAGTGATGAAGAGGAATCCATACCTGCCTCCAACATCACATCGTCTGTGGGTGGAGGAGATCAGATATGAGCGACCACAGCGTCGGACTGTGAATGGGTCTATTTAGCCTGCGCCACCACAGCAGGTGTACATTAGTATTCGGCGGACGGGCTGCGATGAGGCTGACTGCACGGGTCAAGTCGGCACCACATCTGGGCCGGGTCGGCTCCGATCGAACCCGACGATGTGAAATTGCAGGGATGAGGCGCATAAAGTGGCACGTGGCTGGGGAGGTGATCACAAACACAGGCTGCTGTTGGAAATCTGAATTGATGGGATTTTTTTTTTTTCTGGATCTTAACAAGGCCTTTGACACACAGATCTTATCTCATGTGCTCTGCGGTGGCTGGACGATGAAAGGATGGTGTTCAAAGGAAAGCAAGGAAAAACTAATCTTCTGAAAAGTGAAGATTTCTCTGTTAAACTCGTTTTGATTGATTCATGGACAATCACACCATCATTTTACTACAGGAAGTTACTGCTACAATGTGAACTACATAAATAAATCTGTGAAAATACACAAAATATAAGTAAACTGACAAATACAGACTGGGAATCTACATTAAAAGATGCTTTAAAATCATCTTCTATCATGATTTTACAAATTGTTCCTTTTTCATTAAATCATTTAAATTGTTCAGCTTTAACACTGTAAATATTTTTCTGAAATGTAAAACAATTGGTGACAATTTAAAGAAAGTACAGGTTCTGTAGGTGGACATATTGTTTGTTTATTGAAAGATATGCTTGTATATGTCATGATGTGTATTTCTAATTTGTTTTTGTGTTTAGTTTTGTGATTTATTGTTTTCTTGTGTGTCATGTCCTTTTAGTTTGGTGTTTCATGTTCTGCAGGTTTTCACTGTTATATCACTTCCTGTTTTATTTTGAGTCTCGTCTCTTGTGTTCTACTTGTTTCCTGTTGGTCTGGTCACACCTGTATTGATTGTCTCGCCTTCCCTGATTGTCCTCTCCACCTGTGTTGAATTGACCCTCGTTACCTCAGTGTATTTAACCTCCTGTGTCTCTTTGTCTTGTTGTCAGTTCGTTGTCTGTGATCTCACGTTTTCCTCCCACTGTTTGACGTCTTTCTTCTTGTGTCTTACCTCCAGTGGTCTAATGTCCTTCTAGTGTCTTTGCTCATGCTCCTTATGTCTCATGTCATTTCTTGAGTTTTTGAAGTTTTGGTTTTTCCAGTTTTCAAGTGTTTTGGATTTTAGTTTGTTGTATTTTTCCTGCCATTTTGGTGCAGCGCCTTCAGTTTTCTGCTTTTATTAAAGACCTTTTGTTTTACTTGAAGATCTGCGTTTTGGGTCCTGCTTCCTCCTACCCTCTCCTGACAGTATAATTGTTTTTACAGCAAAAATAATTCATAAATAAATGTGTTTTCATTATTTAAATTCTCTTTACATTCTTCAGTAAACAATAAAAAGTGAAAAAAATTACACACAATATTGAGTAAATTTAAAGTTACAAACTGTATTTTATTTTGAAATTTGCTGTATTCTTTAGTGGCTCAAATGTCACAATAATTACTGTTTATTTATTTAGATATTTAGTTTGCTAGTTAGTTATATTCTCAAGAAATCAAAGCCTAATTTTTGATCATCTGCTTTACTTTCCTGCTCTCACACCTCCATCAGTGTGTGGAGGACTGGGCTCTGGAGGCGCTCGGTGGCCTGAGGGTCTCCTCCCTCAGTATCACAGTGTGTGGCTGTGGGATCTGGAAGGTGCCCTTCAGTTAATCTCCTCCTTTGGACGTCACTTTCTATTTAGAGGATCAGGACTTCTTACAGAGGAACTCAGGACTGGGATCTCCAGGATCAGGTGTGTCGTCGTGAACGATCCAGCTCTTATCATTTGGCTCTTTTCCAGCTCTGCTCGGTTTCCATGGTTTCCATCACAGAGGACAGTCCCTCCTCCGTGGGGCTGGTCGTCAAGTTCATGAAGTGATCGTCAGAATAACTGTTGTGGTGTCACAGAAAGAAGAGAAAAATTGGTTGTTTTAACTAATATGTTGCGGATTCATCAAGTTGGTTAAAAAATTGCTCTGAGGTGTTCAGAGATGTGAGATCCTGCTACAACCTGCATCAGCTGTTCCACTGACCGGCCAATCAGAGCTCAGGATCCCGATGATGATCTTTAAAGATCATTTTAACATTGCTCTAAAGCCTGTTCTTGTATTTTTAATGTTTTTACTGTTTTTCCCACGTTGTAGAAACTTCTTATTCTGACGATCACTGTGCAGATTGTGTCAGCTGCAGGTACAAATACTCCAGGACACAGTGATGATTTAGACCAATCACATTTTAGTACCTGCTTGTGGGCGCACAGTTTGACTGGAATTCATTGCAGCGATCCACACAGCTCACCTCATTTGTACAACTTTCATCTTTTAAAAAAATCCATGACTGAAATAGTTCAGCAGCACTACACCTGCTTTTAGACTGTGATCCTATGTTAATGCAGTGTTTGTTTCTTATGTGTCATTGTGTGTTTTGTTGTATGTGAAACTGTTCTGTGCTGCCTCTTGGCCAGGTCACAGTTGTAAATGAGAATTAGATCTCAACTGTCCCACATGGATAAATACAGGTTAAATAAATAAACAAATAAATAAATAAATAGGAGAGCAGGTACCAGAACAGAAGGTACCAGGTTCTTGTTTTTAATGAAGGAACCAAGCAATCTGAGTGGAGCTGGTACCACATCGTGTAAAAGCACCAACTGTGTTTTATGCTCATTTGATTGTATTATTACCGTATTTTCCGCACTATAAGCTCCACCTAAAAGCCTTTAATTTTCTCAAAAACCAACAGTGCATCTTATAATCCGATGCACATTATATATGGATCAATATTGGTTAATTACAGCTGCCGTAGTCAGGGGGCGTATATTGTGATTGCACTAACGTTTGATTTACCGTAGTGGTATCAGACTGTTTTTTTTTCTGTTTACTGAATCAGGGAAAAGTTCCCTCCACGTTTGTGATGCACTAACTAGGTGATAAAAAGTTGCACTACCTGTTGTACCTGCTGTTGGTAAAAGATAAAACTACGTCACTGGCGTTACCTCGGAGAAAAAAATCAAACAGCTGTTCATGTAGCTTTGAACTGTGACAAATGGAGTTGGAAATACCGTATTTTCCGGACTATAAGTCTCTACTTTTGTGCGACGCTTTGAACCCTGCGGCTTAAACACTGGTGTTTCTCATGTATCGGCGGCACAAAGCTAGTTAGCTTTTCACAAGCTAGCAAGCTCCATACATTTAGCGTCGTCACATCAGAGAGTGGACCACATGAAACTGTTCGGATAAATTCAATAGCGGCTTATAGACAGGTGCACTCAATAGTCCGGAAAATAAATTGTTTTCAACGAAGGCGGCGCAAATACCGGTAAGAGCTACTGGTACGTACGGTACCGTATTGTGAATGTACTAGATTGTTTTGGGAGTAACCAGAGTTGTCAGAACGTTGGTTTGTTTTCTATGAATAAAGTTTGACTGACTGACTTATCTGACTGTTTTGTTGACATTCACTTTAGTGCAGCTTCATCTAGATGGATGATAACACAACCCCAGACACTACAGTAGTTTATAGTCTATGCGCCTTATATATGAAAACAGTTTTAAAATAGGACATTCATTGAAGGTGCACCTTATAATCTGATGCACCTTATAGTGCGGAAAATACGGTAGCTGTGTTTTGCGCTGTGTTGCTCCATGGATGATTAGATGTTACAACAATATAGTCCTTATAAAAAATAAACCCTGAATCCAAGCAAACAGAAGGTGTTGGAAGATAAACATCAATCCACTGAAGGATCCTTGAAGGAGCGTCGCTAATGTGCAGACAGACAGTAACAGCATGGCTCCCAGTCACTTCACATGGCACAGGAAGCTGGGACATGTCCGTCTGCCGGTTTGTCGTCCACTCGTCGCCCCTTTTGAATTCCCTTCAACTGCATGACTTTGCATAAGCGACACCTAATTGAATATTAATGGCTTCTGATGGTATTTGATTATCTGTTTTTCATTTGGAAAGATTATACAAATGAGCCTCATTTGCATGTCGCCATCCAGGAAGTGAAATGAAGTGTGTCTGCCAGATTATTATTTCTCCTCCTAATGCCACCGAGCACAACTTCTTTAATCTCATGAATTCAGGATTAGTTTCACATTTCGGGGTGATGCTCCAATTTGGTTTGTGCACGGAGGTCATTGGCGGCGGCGGAGAGGCTTTTGTTTTGCTCTAGTAGGTGAAGACAATAGACGTAATAAAGTTTCAATCAGCTTTGTTATTATTCCTCAAAGCTTCACTGAGCTTCAGTATTTGTCGCACGGCATCCGCTGCGGCGAGGGGCAGGTGAGCGGGCAGATGGTAACGGTGGAGGGATGATGAAGAGTTTAGTCCCATTCAGTCGGTATGAAGTAAATGGAAGAAATGAAAAGCCCATAATAGGAGTGGAGTGGAGAATTACTGTCCTGTCTGGCTCCCAGGCAACAGCTTTATCTTCACAGCAATTTACAGTAATCCGGGGTGGCTGCGAGGGCCCGCCTAAGGCCGCTGTTAGCTGCCGCCGAATGACATGTGAGTGTACCGAGTTACAAAAAGAAATCTGGAACGAGGCCTAATCATCACTTTAAGTCACATATTATACATTTAGATGGCAACTATAACTCAAGTGAAGGGCACCGCGCACTCTGCCGCCGCGGCCACTGTACATATGTCAAAGATAATAGTCTGCCTGCGACGCCGAGTGGAAAGACACAACATGAAGGACGTTTTATTTAGAAAGGGAAGATTTACCCTTCAAAAGTCAGGAGCTCTTCGCTGAACTGAAATGGCCCTGAGAATTTTAAACAACAGCGGCTGATAAATCACATTACGTTACCCTGAATATAATATTGATGTTAATCCCC
>OOFC01049567.1:23530-43803 GCA_900323345.1 Pseudochromis fuscus
TCGGGGAAATGCAGGCGGGGCATTGATCTGATAAACATGAGCAACGGTGGCAGTGCAGACTTTTGCCAAGTTGATATCGAATCAGAAGTGAGTGAAGAATGTCCACGAGTATCGAGTGACCATGCAAGCAAGTCAGTAAATAATCTTCAGGATGCAAGCTTTGTAAGTGACAGCCAGCCAGGAGACACCCCACCGCCACCACCCCACCCCCACAACCATCACCCAGTGGTGTAAATGTGGACGGTGCAAGCGGTGCAGCTGCAACGGGGCCCAGACGTAATCAGGGACCCATGAAGGAAGCAAAAAAGCAGCTACAGGCCCTGTGATTGTGAAGGAAATAGCTCAGCGCGGGTCGCTATGGTAACGCTGAGTGGCTGGTATGGGAGGAGGAAATGATCATTTGTCCAATCACGTTGATACCTGTCTGTCATGATGAGTCACGGGGTGAGTTTCTCATCTCAGCAAGAAAAAAAAGCAAGTGGATGAAAATTGACGAGAAAACGTAGCATCACGTTTAGCGTTAGCCTAGCCCCGCGGTCTGCAACCCTGGTCCTAGAGAGCTGCTATCCTGCATGATTTAGATGTTTCCCTCCTCCAACCAGTGTTGGGTAAGTTACTTTAAATTAATAACTTAGTTACAGTTACTACTTTCAAAAGTAATTCAGTTACTTTAAGTTACTCGTTACTTTGAAGGTATTTTTTTTTACTCTGGTTTGCTTACATGTAAGTCCTATCCTACCACCACGTTAACTAACAGCTAACGTTAACAGCAGCATCACCTGTGTTACCTTCAGGCTCTTTTCAACTAGCTTGGTAGATGTGTGTTGTTTCTGAAGATGTTTCATCAGATTAAAATTGCTAGTCTTTGATGTGGATAGAATTTTTGAACCTCCACATAGATTATAGGTCACCACAATATTACTCCTCTTGTGTTTTACCGTGAGAAAGGAAAAACAGTTGTGCATATTTCCATGAGAGAAATGATCATCAAGCTCTGCAGAAGCCTGAACCATCCTTTGAATCAGATGAGTTGAAAGAGGGAAACATCTAAAACATGCAGGATAGCAGCTCCAGGTTTGCAGACCCCTGACCCAGCCTCTCTTGAGTGGCTGTGTGCGCGTGTGTTCATGTGTGTCTGTGTGCACGAGGTGCGCTTGTGTTTCGGGCGGGGGTGGGGGCACCAGGGCCTACACCCATGATGTTAGTGCCATCACCACCCGACACATTCAGCCCGTGTCTTCATACATGTGGTCGAGCTTCCAGATATTGTTCAGGATTCCCACAGACAAATGTAACATGCAGAGGAGCAGCACAACAGACTAATGCTGTCACAGTGAACCTCACACTCTTCACTGAAGTCACTTTCTCTTCCTCCCTCCCTCTTTCTTTCCTCCCACTCAGCAAGCATTCAGAGGATCTATTTCTTATTAGAATTCATCCCAGAAATCATGTTGGGCCAGCGTGCTCCTGCAGCTCCAGACTCTATTAAATGCCTCATTCAATTTTATAATATAGTTTTTATTTGACATTAAGGGCTTTACAAAAAGCTGTGGAATTATTAGAGAAAAAGAGAAAGCAAGAGAGAGGGAGGAAGAGGAAGAAGAAGAACCACTCTTCAGAATGCTATTACACATTCTGATTTACTGTCTTTCTTCTCTTGCAAGTTTCTCAGGCCTCACCCGACATAAATTAGCATCATGAGTTGTTCACTGTGTTTTTTTTTTTTTTTAATAATCCTCGTGCATCTCAGCTGTGAGGCTCACTGATTAAGCACAAGAGCATTAAATAAATGCACAGCCTGCAATGGCAGCACAGCAGAGCAAACAAACAGCCCCGCAAACAAATCCCAAAGTCTTGCTTCCAAACATTGATCGGCAGGACTTGTATTACAAGAAATTGAGATTGTGTGCATTTATTTCGATTACGGAGACATAACAGATCATAAGCATCATTCGTCAGGACTGTAACTGGATCGAATGTGGGTGATTTTCTACTCTGAAGCTGTGGTGTGGCTGTAATCAACTGTCCAAATAATGCTGACTCCATTCTGGACTTGGTTGTAGATATTTTCAGGAGCTTACAATCAACTCCAGCTGCTCCAGATTCAACACTATTCAAATAACCACGACCTGGGGGAGTGAGAATCTGCACAGATACTAATGAACTTCATGATGAACAATGTAAAATACTGGCAGATATTCATCCATTGCATGTAACCCACCAATAGCTGTAGATCGTCGGTGTAAAATAACATCATGTCCAGTGTTTCATGATCCTACTGTTTATAAACTGTGCTGGTTGGAGGCTGATCCTGTTTTAATGATAGCACCAAAGGACTGTGCTTCAAAACAGAGCAGTCCACACACAGATCAATCCGGGAGGGAACATATCTCTCCAAAATTTGCAGTGTCCAATATTCAGTTTGTCCGCAAGGTCATTTATCAGTTTATTTCTCAGATAAAGTTTCATTCACCTGATAAATTGGCGAAGCAGACCTTGCAGCTTTAGCAATGTTAGGTAGCTAACAGCAAAGTTAAGATGTTTTATGATGAAGGATTTTATATCTTATGATGAAGTGTGTCTGCAACATATCCTCCATGGGAAAAGCTCTCTTTAGCTCTGGTAAACCAGTCACTGCCAGTCAACAGTAACTACCTGCTTTGCTACCACTTTGCCAGACACTGGACTGAAAACCCAGTGAGTTTTACCTGCAGTTGATAAAATCAGCATTGTGAACTTGTCAGGGTCTGAATGTAACACATCTTCAGTTATTTAAAAAAAAACTGTAACACAAATGTCCACTCACTTTTGTCTTGTGCAGCAGGGTGATGGTCCCAGTCCAAACTGGCACTGGGTGTTAACTGTTCACCTGGCGATGGCAACTCTAATACAGTCACAAAGTCTTCATAATGAGTAAGTGAAGAGCTGTAATAAACTATAGTGATAAATACCGTATTTTCTGGACTATAAGTCGCTACTTTTTTCCGACGCTTTGAACCCTGCAGCTTAAACACCGGTGTGGCTCAGTATCAGCAGCACGAAGCTCGTTAGCTTTTTACAAGCTAGCAAACTCCGTGCTGCCGATACATTTAGCGTCGTCACATCAGAGCCGGTCAGAGTGGACCACATGAAACTGTTTGAATAAATTCAATATCAGCTTATAGACAGAAGCACTCAATAGTCCAGAAAATACGGTAGTTGACTGTGTATTTTTTTTATATTTAAATTGTATTTATTGGAATTTAATGCAAAAGCAGCATTAATGAACAGGAAGTAACAGGCACACATACAGTATATCATCAAATAACCAGACAAGCTACAGTTATTGTCATGTCAAATACTACAATCCAATACAAGCCTCTCTTCTCTCCAGTATTTTTCACAGTCCTCTTCATTTACTGTTTAATAAGGAAACAGTTAAAACTCAACTCCACCACAGTCTGTTTCACTTTCTGATGTATCAGAGAAAATCTCTCCACCCACGAGCTGACACAGATACATGTTGGTGACCACATTATTCCGCACAATTACTTGTACACTGCAGACAGCTTCAGAGATCACATCTGCGAGTGCTCCCTTGATTGCTGAGCTTTTGAATTCATGCTAATTACACATATCTGATATTACAAAATGTTGGGTTTGGTTCACTTCACTTCCACACAACAAACACATGCACCAGAGTTTAGTGGGTTGCTGTTGGTTTAACCACTTCTAACAGTGTGGCCACAGCCATGGACTGACACTCTCCTGCAGGAACATACGCTGAAGGATGTTACAGCTACAACAGTTACCCACACAGTGACACTCAAAGGGCCATAAATGTGTTTCTAGTGACTGTCAAAGCTCCGGCAGACTCCCTGTCGTTTCGGCAGAGACACAAAGAGTGTGACAGTAGCTTCTCATGCCTGGTTAGCTCTGACTACTACACTGTATGTCCTCCTCTGTGCTGCACAGTCAGGGTCGGCCTGATTCCCCATGGTGCACCACGTCACAGGCTACGTAACCACAAGGCTGTTTAAGGGGTTTCTGGCTCATTTTGAGGGTGTAGTTGCCTTTATAGATTTTCTTTTTGACAATGTCTGCTTGTCTGTACAGCTTTGAAACAGACACATTCAGCAAACCTGCAAGCAGGGGCTTGTAGTCAAGAGTATATATTTAACTACAATGTAATTAAAGATTATTAGAATTGATTATAGACCGTATATAGTAATGGATGGAGTAATGAGGTCAATGTGGAAGTGCAAAAAACTGTAATGCTCCAAATGGCCACTAGAGGCTGGCTCCAAAATACTCCAGGTGGAATTGACTTCAATTCAAAAATGGGCATTTTCAATTATAAAATACACAGTTCAAATTTATTTCCACAATTCATTCAGAAAACCAACTCTTATCTGTGATGTAGTGGTCCACCAAAAAATCTATACCGTATTTTTCGGATTATAAGGCACACTTAAAGTACGCTAGTTTTCTCAGGCGGCTGTGGCTCTGCTGGTAGAGTGGGTCGCCTTTGAATCGTAAGGTTGTGGGTTCGATCCCCAGCTCCTCCTGTCCACATGTCAAAGTGTCCTTGAGCAAGACACTTAACCCTAAGTTGCTCCCAATGGTGGCTAGCACCTTGCATGGCAGCTTTGTAGCCATTGGTGTGTGAATGGGTGAATGAGTTGCCTTGTAAAGCACTTTGGGACCTAGCTTAGGTCATGAAAGCGCTAATGTAATCCATTTACCATTCTCAAGAATCAACGGTGCACCTTATGTATTAATTCTGGTTGTGCTTACTGACCGCTCAAAAATCTGTCAAAATGTTTTAGTACGACTTTGGTTAGCTACAAAGCTGCACCGCTTGATAGAGCATTACGGCTACCATACTGTGCTTCAACATAATATTACAGTGTGTGCATAAGGATCCCAAAATGGCACCTGACTCTTCTGACTGTTTTGTTTCGCTTAATAATGCCTTATAATGCAGTGCACCTTATAGTCCAAAAAATACGGTAATTAAAAAGATATTGGGAAGATTTTGGGGGCGGGGTTAATATGATCGACATGTCATGCCCCCAATGAGATCAGCACTGAAGTCGAGTCTCATACACATTGAGCAGTGACCTCAGGTTCAAGGGTCAGACCCGCCTCCTCACTCCTCCCTTCATATCCAAATATGGTCACTTCTGCTCCAAACCACCCACATGGCGACATTCAAATCCCAAACTCCTGGCTTCAAAGTCCACAAACCAACTGGTGACATCACGTTAGCTTCATTTATTCTACATCCAGTCTGTGGAACTGAACTGAACAGTTCATGTTATTTTACTTTGCTCACAAGCAGACAAATAAAAAAGGCGTTTGTGTTTTTTCTTACACTGGGACTGTGCACAAAAACATCCTCAAAACCCTCGCTGCAAGTGAACATCAGTGAACAAGTCTCTAACGGGTATTAACGCTGACAGAAAGTATAACCCTGGAGGAATCTGTTTCTGAACTCAGCCCCCAGCCGCAATATAATTAAAACAAATCTAAACAGCCAGCTACAGAGGTTCATTGTAGAGTTTTAACAGGCGTACACTCTTCATCTGTTCTTGCAGCACCGAGCGTTTACAGCACAAAAGAAAACAACAAGGTGGCATGCAGCATGATGTCCCTTGTTGTCTTCTGTGCAAAGCCTGGAGACAGCTTGAAGCTTTTCTTCATCTTCTTTCTGTAATCTCTGTCAGTGGGGACTCTCATCTGGTGCGGGGCGCCGAGCAAGAGGGTGCAACCCAAACAGTCTCTGCAAATGGCATCTACTCTGTGCAACTGTTGCTGGGTAAAAGAAGGCATTTGATAAACAACTACAAGTCACATGGTGTCATTTCCTGTGGCAGAGGAAGTCTTTGTGTGATATATTTGTGTTTTACTCTTCATCATCACCCTTTACACTGCACCTTGAATAAAACATGCAAATAAAAAGCACATTTTAAAGGAACAGCGTGTAGGATTTAGTGGCATCTAGCGTCGAGTATCATGATGACAGCTGATTGAAATTGTGTCCCCCACCCTGACCGAGCATGTATGAGCATCAGGGGCAAAATAACTTGTAACATATGAACTATCAAACATCTCGGGTCAAACTGAGCAGACATACCAGGTCTTTTGATGAAGATACTTAAGAAATCAGATGTAGACTTTAGTCTTTAACCTTTTAAACCCCAAGACTTGTCTCTGGTATTTTTCTATGGTTGAAATTTCAAAATAAGAGCTCAGTAGCTTAAAGCATCCTTGTCGAACTGTACATTGTAGAGTTGATTGTTAATTGGTTGACTTGCATAAGCTCCAAGGTGTTCTGAGTTACAGTATCACTGAAAGTGAATGCCAACAACTATGACATGATCTGAATAATGTCACTGGGTCTTTTGGGTCCATTTATTTGCTCAATTATCTCATTGGAACCATTTCTTTTTTTTATGCTGGTTATCAAACACTCCACAAAATTGTTACCCAGCACCAGCAACCACCAATTTATCTTCTTCTTCTTGCTCCACTTTCTGTAAAGATTTTTTGTTTTTTGTGGCCCGTGTCTTACCTGCTTACATTGTGGAGAGGAGTTAATGACATAAAGCCACCAGGGGGCGATCAAGAAGGTCATATTGTCCATCTTTATATACAGTCAAGGATGTGCAGATGTTAACCAGGCCAGGTATAGTGTCCTATGTGACAGCTGACAGCAACATGCAGGTGAGTGAAATGATAGTATTGGAGAAATCTGACCCGATAATGATACTTGATGAAAAGTCAGGAGATCAAAGGTACGTTAATTGATCGTCCAGTGACCACAAGTGTCTGTACACATACATTCAGCAATCCATCCAATACTTACTGAACTAAATGTCAACCTCGTGCCAGAAGAAAAACCAGAGGAAGGCAGCAGGATACCTGTACATGTGAATCCAACAGTGTATCAATCTCCAGGATAAACTCTCAGCACACAGTCACATGGGCCTCAGATGGTTCTAGTAGGACTCCTGCAGCCTGGACTCGATGCATTTCTCGTCCGAACCGACCGTTTAGCTCACAAGACCACATCAGATTGACTGTTGTTAGCATCACGGTGGCTTTAGTCCTTCTCTGGGTTTTCCTCCGAGCCCTGTTTATCAGAGTGCAGTGAATCCATGTTTCTATAGATTCCCTGTGGGCGCACATCCTGTCAAGATATGCTGGGCCCATCCTTTAAACAACTAAGAGGCACACGGCAAAGCCACAGTCTTCATGCTGAAGAAGACTCTATCGAGGGATTACAATCTTTGCAATTGATTTTTTGTTTTTTTCACGTGAACACTCAATGTAAGGAAAAGTGCTCACAGAGACATGATGGAGGACAGCTCACTTTGGGCACCTTGTGTTTCAACACTAACATCTCTATTAAGGTGTTTACAGCTCTTAGAAGTTGTTACTCTAACTTTGATCCATCTGGGTTTGACGGGGCATTGACGACCAAACGTTACAGTTGAGTCACACAAGTTGCACGATACTAATTAATCCTATTAGCTCCAGGTAAATCTCTGTTTTCAGTCTGTGCAGGTTTTCCCTTAGTGATGCACTGGTGGAGATGTGTTGTACATTGACCAGCAGTGATGGTTTGACCAGAGCAGGAAAGGAAAACAACCAATACTAAAGAGATGGAGAAGGTGTATAGCAGAGAAACCCAGCAGTTTCAGCCCTTGGCCTAAAACAGCTGAGAAATAAAGTGACGACAGACACAGATTACCACTGGTGGTAGCTAGCTGTTGGTTTCCGTCCACTTATCTGTCGGTAACAAGGCGTTAGCTTATAACCGGCTTCTATAAATTCTTCTCAGCAGGAAGTACACTTTCCCTGGTGGAAAACAGATTACATTTCTGAGGGAGATAATTACCTGGTCTAATGACTCCTGCCCATCCTATACATACGTCCAGGAGGAGGACGGTGAGTACACCTGTAAATGCACATCAACAGTGTTTGAGTAATTACCCTCACACCGAGACGAGCGAGACAACAGTTACGTACAACGGCTGTTTCTAAGTGAGTCAGTTGCACAGACTGTGCATTTATAATGGACGAAGCTGACGTGATGTCCCTCACTGGTTTGTGGTCTTTTATTTTGAAGCCAGGAGTTTGGGATTCAGATGCTGCCATGTTGGATTTTTGGAGGCACATGTGACCATATATGGATTTGAAGGGAGGTGGGTCTGACCCTCAACCTGAGAATGCTACCCAGTGTGTATGAGACTCAAGTTCACCAGTGAATGAGCCCAATGGAGACCAGACCTGTCAATCACACTAACCCCACCCCTAAATCTTTTTTTAAGCCTAATATCTTCTTCATGATGAAATGATTTTCAGATGGACCACCACATCACTAAGAAGAATAGCTGACTTTAACTAATGACATCAGAATGACTCAAAGAAAAAATGTATTAACTGAGTATGAGCCAGCCTCTAGTGGCCATCAGGAGTATTGCACCTTTTTGCACTTCCACATTGACCACCTTTTTTAGCCCTGGATTCTTTGTCCATTTCTTTAACAGTTTATGTAAAAACAGAGTGACAGGTGTACACTGGTTTCTGGTTAAGAAGCTAAAATTAATCAAGAAAGTAAATAAAGGGTTCACTGTGTTTTAGTTACACACAATTAAATGAGTGTGCAGCCTGAAAACACACAAGCAGCAGCAGCAGCAGCAGCAGCAGCAGCAGTCTATTTCAGTCCTTTTGGTCTTCCTCAGGCAGCATCAGATGAAACATGTTGCTCTGCCTCTGTGCTTGTAGTCAAAGGAAAAGAGACAAACACTTGTTTGTTTTTGCTTTTCAGTGCAGTCAGTTTTTCCCCCTCATTTTCAGGGTTTGAGTGGCTCCGCCACTGCCTCCCCTCTGTACCCTGTGACCTGTTGAAAGCATTATTGTCTTTCTTGTGCTGCACTGAACTGACATTTTTATGTGGTGTTTTTGTTCTTTATGTATATGTCAGAATTGCTGTGTTTTTTCCTTTAATGGTCCATCCTCCACAAGCATTAGATTTCGAATTTTCTCAACCCAAGAACACAACAAAAGAGATTATGCAGATAGAAATAAATGCTTACAGCCGAAATCCTAATAAAGATAAATCTATCAAACATTTACAGATGAGCCTTTTTAATCCTTTTCAATTTTTATATCAAAGTTCAATCACACTTACTTCCTGGTAATAATATATATAATATTTCATGACTTTTGTTATCCTGCCCAAAGCAATTTCAACCAATAGCATCATTGTCTCCACCTGTCAATCAACCTGCTGTTAGCAGCACAGTTACTGACACAGAGTAACAGCAGCTGTAGTAGTGATCAGACGTTTGTTGTACTGCTAGTTAGCACGAAGCACTAATGCTTTCTAGTAATGTAGCATGTAAGCTATCTAGTGACATTTGCTAGCTAGTTATGGTGCCTCTTGCATTTTAATGGTCCAATCAAATTGCTTTAAATTTTTGTCCCACCCTCATATCTTTGTTTTTGCTGGAAATACTTCACAATATAGAAGTTGGATACTCTGGAAATGCTGTTTCAGATGGACTTTAATGAAAAAGTTGACAAAGGTTTATTTGTTAAATGGAGTACATTCATATGACCTCAGCTTGGTCCCAAAGAGCTTTCCAAGTCTCCTCATTCACCCGTTCACACACACTCACACACCAGTGGCTACAGAGCTGCCATGCAAGGTGCTATCCACCACTGGGACCAACTTAGAGTTCAGTGTCTTGCTCATATTTATGGTCGGGTTTATTCAAATCTGGCATTTTTGGCATCTTTCAGCTCAGTGTGTTGTAGGACTGAGAGGTTCAGGAGGTCATTTGTCCTCACAGCTACTGGACACTTTAACAACCCTTGACACTCCCCAACCCCATCCCTACCACCACCCACCACCCCACCAACAACTCTCATCATGTGGTTGTTGGTAAAATGATGAGTCTCCCACATACTAGCGTGGTGCAGGGTGAATAGAGCAGCAGGATAGGATAGTTTCAGCTGAGGATGTACGTGTGCTGGACAGTACGACCGCCCATCAAACTGCAACAACAGGATGATCCACCACTTCACTGAGCTGCAGGCGATGTAGCTAATTTCTGTGAGAACTTTGGATCAGAGTAAAACACTAAAACATTTAAAATAATTCAAATAAAATTTTTTTTTTTTTTGGTTTGAGAAGCTGCTGTAAAGCTGTGGAGCTTTAACCATTCACCCTGAGATATACAACCACATTAATGGGAAATTATCCTTTTAATCCTCTATGTATAATGTGCATTTTAAATCTATGCAATAAAAACCCTCCACAAAAAATGCCAAACCATTTGCAAATATATGTAAAGAGCTGTGAAGCTGTCTCATTTTCAACTGCTGACCCCCGGAGGCCAGAAAGGCAAACTCAAAGAAATACATTGGGATATTGCTAATGTGTTAGCATACGGTTGCCTCCTACACCTTCAACAAAGCGACTCCATCATTCATCATTAAGTTCAACATTTGCTCTGCTTCTTAAGTATGTCACATTTTTGTTTCTTTCCTTTCCAGTCACATTTCATTTTGCTGTCTGTCATGCAGCTGAAAACAACAAGCGTTCCAGAAAACCACATCAATGACCTCAGAAAGGCTAAAAGCTGCTATTTATATACCGCCAAATCATTAGAAAGTCATCTCAGGGCATTTCACAAAGTAAGCTCAAGACCTTACAGTACGACAGAGAGGAGACAGAAAGAGCTGCAGAGCTGGAGAAACTGGCACAATGTCTGACAAGCTTCCCTTTGACATTCAACAAATTCACTTGATTTAAAAGGCCCAATAATGCTTTTATTAACTTATAATTATAATAATTTATAGTTGCTAATTAAAATTTTGTTGATTACAAAGGGGTTACACCTGAATTTATCATCATATTATAATATTATCATTGTGTCGGGTTAGCAAAGCTGTTGGATCAAATTTAGCGGTGACACCATAAAGATTTACAAGCAGCAGCTACTGTGTCCAGGTTCCATTCATTTATATATGAGCTCACATCTTTTACATTATTTTTGATTGGTTCTCTTGTTTGAATTGGCACCACCATGAATTATTGCCACAGACTGAATAAAAAATGGATGTAGCGACTCTCTAAAGTGAAGCCGAAGCAGAAGTGGAAAAACGTGCAATACTCCCAATCACCACTAGATGCTGGTTCCAAAAAAACTCGTTTATCAATATGCGTACTTTTCCGTCCTTACGTTCTCGTGTACTCGTGAAACGTCATCAGTTGGAGACCTAGTACTGTTCCAATTCAAAGTACACATCAGGCTGAGAACGCATGAAATACCCGGATGTGTTCGCCCTCCTCCTTCATTATCGAGCCTGCATCAGACCAGACTTGTGTGGACTTGGTGAAGCCAAATAACCCATAATGCATTTCGCAACAGGGAGCGGCGATATGACGTCAACAAGTACACTGGCGTTCCAATCGCACTTTAGCCTCAGTGTGTTTTCACCTTCCCACAAGTCCATACTTCAGAGTCCGACTTGCAGGTACATTCTGACCAAGTACACGAGTACAAGTTTGCGTACTTTGAATTGAGAAACGGCCTCTGTTTCCAGTTGACTTATGAATCATTCTGATGTCATTAGTTAAAGTCAACTCTTCTCAGTGATCAGGTGGTCCATCTGAAAACCATTTCTCATTAGGCTTCAAAAAGAGGAAGCTTCAGGGGAGGGGTTAGCTGGATTGACAGGTCTGGTCTCCAGTGATTGACAGGTTGTGTGGAGGCTCATTCACCGGTGAACTTCAGTCTCATACACATTGGACAGCATCCTCTTGGGTTCAAGGGTCAGACCCGCCTCCTCACTCCTCCCTTCATATCCAAATATGGTCACTTCTGGCTCCAAAAAACCAACATGGAGACATTGAAATGCCAAACACCTGGCTTCAAACCAGCAGATGATGTCACATTAGCTTCAATCATTTATTACATAGTCTATGATCAACCACCTACCAACCTGCCAATAAGAAGAGAGTGGGCTTTTGTAGGCAGCGGGGGGTCTTAAAGAGACAGGCGCCTCTTTCAGTCAGTGGATATACTGAGGGGGCTGCATAAAGGATGAAGATAAATAAAGACTTTTTTGAACTGTGAATCATAAAAAGCTACTCTAGAGATAAAAATACAAAGCTGGAATTGAGGATAATAAGTTCCCTTTAATGATTTGTATGGAAGACTTAGCCTCTTTATGGCTGGTAGCAAGGTTTTAATGATGTGTTTCCTTCTTCCAACTTCCACTGTCTGGACTTAAACAAAGCCAATAATTGGCGCCATCAAAAGTTATTTAATGTGTCCCAACGTCGGGGAGCAAATTACAAACTGGGAGCGAATGTAAGACATTACTCACGTCTAATGTCATCTCAATTTCCTTCAATCGCAGCTAATTTTTCTGTTGTTTTTATCTTTCCCTGTTGACTTTGCCGCTTGCATCTTGTTCCTCGGTCTTTCCACCTTATCGTGGTGACAGCGCTTTCAGCAGCACATTAAAGGATGGCTTAAAGGACCCCCGTGAATCCAAACAATTAATGCAATTTAGATATTTCTAATATTGTCTGGGCATGTTATGATGTTGTTTTATTTCCTCGTGTGTGTGTGTTTTCTCCCTTCTTCTTTTTTTTTGCATTCTGACTTAATGACTTACACCAAATGTTCTCTTATTGGCATGAATATCTTGGTAGCGAGAGAGCAGACTGGCTCACAACACTGAGGAGACGGGGAGGGGGGATTATACCAAGAGATCCAAGATTCCATGTCTTCTTATCTACACTTAATAGTTTAGTGACAAAAAAAATTGCAGGCCAGTCCTTCCAAGTGGTGTTGTTAATGTGTCACAGTGGTAAACAGCACTTTGTGGGGTTGATTCCAGCAGAGACTGGCATCCCGGGCTTGTCTTGGCTGTCGGACTAACAATGGACACTGCAAAATTTACTGGAATGCGAAGTGGAGAAATGCCTCTACAAAAAAAAAAACAGAAAAGAAAGGAAAACATTTGTTTTGCATAATTATTTTCATCCCCATTTCCATCTGTTGGACTTCCCTGGACTGGCATGTGGGGAGCAGCAGAGTGACAGCGGGCGTCAGACGGTTCAATCAGACGAGCAAAAAAAACGCCGCTGCAACAACACCATTTGGTGCAGGAGAACTGCCGTCAGTGTTGACCTGTTAAACATCTGCTGCGTCCTCGCAAATCGCAGATAATTTTCATCCCCGAAATGTAAATCACAAAAATGTTTTCGGCCATTAAATGTCAGCTTTCTGAATCACCCTGTTTTACGCCGGCTACGCTCTGACGCTGTCCATCTTTGGAAGATTTTACAGCTTTTTGCTGGTAATTAGACATCAGGAATTATTAGAATATATACCCACAAGACAGAATGAAAATGTCGAGAATGCTGCAACTCATTAACAGTATTCTTCAGGGGGGAACAAGCTTTGATTAGATCGTTCATTCCTTCAAGGCAAATCCAGCTGAACAAAGGCTTTCTGCTACGTCTGTGAAACACTGGATTTCACACTCTCATATTTTCCGCATTAAAACGCATGGATACAGCTTGCTGTTCTTTTGATGCACAATTACAGTTGTACCCACAATAGGATTTCATATAATAACTCTATTTGAACAGCAGTTTACAATAAAAACATTTAAAATAATATTTGCTTAATGGTGCATAAATCAATGGGCCTCTGTGTGTGTGTTTTTATTTTTTAAGACTCACTGAGATTATATCATTTGGCAAAATAAATGTCAGTCTGGTGTGATTGGACAAGGAGTACATGCAGTTTACAGAGGGAAACTGGGATGAGCAGATGACCAAACAATGAGCCAATTAGAAAAGACTGGTGTTTTGACAGTTTAAATTAACAAATGGAACCTAATTAAGAGCCTGATGGATGCATAGCCAGTCGTAGATTAATAAAAGGGGGGGTTATGTTGTATGGGATTCAGCTCTATCCTCAGCAATTATGTTTAGAGTCATTGTTAATTGATGTCATGTCGGGAAAGAAATAATACTGAGGCACTGACTGCCAAATTTGATAAGAAACGCATTCCTCTTAATGGGTACAGTGAAGCCTTTCCGTGACCCTTTTTAAAACTTTTTCCGAGACGCCGTATCGAGTCAGCTTCATTGTCATTCATCAGCAGAACTCCCTCCTTGTCTTGTCTGTCCAGGCAAATCTCCAACCCCCCTCTCCATCCTCGCCGCCCCATCCTCGCCGCCCACCCTCTTTTTCTTGAGGAGGGTAATTCCATTTGGGAACCGCATATTGTTGAGGAAAAACCTCATCCTTCAGTCGGCGAGCAATGAGCAAAGTGGTGATGAATACTTGGGCCATGAATACTAAATGACAGGTGATTAAAGGATACCTGAGGAGTATTACCTCAGCCGGCTCACCTGAGGAGAGATTCAGGCTGAAGAGAAGTCGGGAGAAAAGACAGAACGAGAGGAGCAGAGTCATGAGACCTGAGTGATGGCTGCTCTCTGAATCAGTCATTTGGGTTGAGATTCTGACGTTTGATTAAGTCTGACCTAGATATCACAGACAGGAAGTCATGTCCTCTTACATGCACTTCAGTGGAGAGTCAGGCTCACTGAGTTGTAGAAGTTTGAAGAGATTCAGACTGAATAAGGTTCCTGACTGTCTGTGTGTTACATCTGTAGGTAACATATGATTACTCTGTGATATGAACAGGGAGCTGCAACAAATCCCAACAGCTACAGCGCCGGGCAAAAGTTTAGAGAGATTTTCTTTATTTTTACTGTAGCTGTAGCCAAAAGGCCTCAAAAGTGAAGCCAGTGTGGAAGTGCAAAAATGTGCAAAACCACTCATGGCCACTAGATGCTGTCTCCAAAATAAACTCCATTCTGAAATGGTCAAGGGTTTGGGGGCGTGGTTAGTTTGATTGACAGGTGTAATGTCCAGTGATTTACAGGTGATTTGGAGGATCATGCACCAGTGAACATGGGTCTCGTACATTGGGTAGTGACGTCGGATTCAAGGGTCAGACCCTCACTCCTCCCTTCATGTCCAAATATGGTCACTTGGAAACAACTAACATGGAAACATTCAAATGCCAAACTCCTGGATTCAAAATGCAGATGATGTCACAGTGACAATGTCCATCTTTTTTAAACAGATGGACATAGTTTGCCAATCAGAAGAAAGGGGTGGGGGTCTTAAAGAGACAGATGTTTGTTTCAGTTAGCAGATATACTGAGGGTGCTGCCTAAAGGATGAAGACTTATGAACTGTCTGGAGATAAAAATATAAAACTGAAACCTTTCATGATTTGTATGGAGACCAACGGGTGAGGTCACGATGATTACGTCCATCTCTTATATACAATCTATGGTATTAATTAACAAAATCAAACAAAGTGGAAGTTCGAGGGGTGAGAGGGACTGGATGGCTACAACAAGTTCACTGTAAGAGGCGTGTTGAAGTCAGTAATGTAATAACAGCCGATAACGAAATAAATTTGCCCTTTTTGAAATGTAATAGGCCAATAACGTAATAATTTATTACGTTATTGGCTGCTTATTACGTTATTGGCCTGGTAAAAGAAAAAAAAACTTTGCAAATGTAATAACTGAGCCAATAACGTAATAAATCATTACGTTATTGGCCAAAAGTTATTACGTTATCGGTTGAGGACTTTTATTACGTCATTGGCCTATTACATTTCAAAAAGGGCAAATTTATTACGTTATCGGCTGTTATTACATTACTGGCTTCAACAAGGCGGCCACCAATCCTAACACAGGAAACTCCATCAACACAAGATGCTCACCAACCACTGAGCAAACCTCAGTGTTACAGAAGATTCAGCAACACAAACTGAACCAGGCCAAGTTACCACAAACACTAAATGAGTCGAGACACATCGGAGGCATTGTGTGTCCAACCAACTACTAACAAGTACACACACACACACCTCTGTGGTTTCATGCTCATGGGATGATTGGTTGAGGGTCCAAAGTCATAAAGCTCCGACCTTATGCTCTAAAGTACCTTGATGTAATTTTGATTATGAATTGGTGCTGTATAAATACAACTGAATTGAATTATATTCAGCTCTAAGGAGTCACCACATCTTTTCTTCTTCCACCCACCCAACCAATCCAAGACAATAATATGAGATCTAGCTCCGAGGAAAACTTTGCCAGACCCTGCCACCTCATTGGGTTGCTCTGAGAACACATTTCATACCAGATAAGTGTTTTAACACAGGGCGCTGAAGCCAGACCTGCTGTTTTTTCTTTTTAATCTCCTCTGAGTTCTCCATGTCTGTGTGGTAGTGCTGTCTGAAAAGTCTGAGTAACAAATCACAACGAGCCCCTCGGGAGTACACCCATTGACTTTTTGAGGTGTCTCACTGATATAACCTTGACATTAATGGGAGGTTTTCACATTCTCAATTCTTATGGGGCTCACTATAATCTGTTATAGAGGTGGCTGAGTTCCCTCCTGGGCCGCCTCTGAAGTTTGAACCCTGGCAATAACCTTGTCTGGATGGGTTAGAAGGATGCTGCGGTCCATCCTTCTCACTATCCTCTCCATGTTTACCAAACCCTCTCCACCCTTCACAGAGCCCACATTTGCGAGCCCTCCAGAGAGCAACGCACCAATTACTCTGTGTGTATCTCGATTGAATAATAGGACTTTTAATTGTCTTGTCTTTCACAATTATGTCAAAGCCGTAACCTTTAATTAAGTGTCTGCCAATTATTTTATTCCCCTTTTTTTGTTGGAGTGGATGAAAGTAATTACTGTCACCTTGCAGAGTATGAGAAGTAATTAATCCTTTTTCTGATTTTACCAAATCCCATTTTTTTTGGTCATTAGTTGGCCTTTTAATCCTCGAAAGATTATGAAGCCAGTTAATTACAGAAAATGGCAGCACCTACTTGTTGTTTGTGTAGCGTCAGCAAGTCTTTTTTTTTGTGCTACTTATGACAGAGAAGGACCGACACACTGGACGTGTGGGATAACAGGCCCAATAAGAAAAGATGCTGTTAAAGCACTGACAGTACAGATGTGGACAGAGCTGACGGTGGTTTGTGGACTGAATAATGACCGGTGAGGCTAACCGGGGTAAGATTACTGGTTTCTGCCGAGGAGGAGATGAGTGTTTCACTAACCACTAACCGACCAACCACCATCTGCACCACCTGCTGCAGGGTCTCCACATGTAGACCACCACTCAACCAGGAGATCGGCCATGTTGGTTGTTTGGAGCCACAAGTGACCATATTTGGATATGAAGGGAGGAGTGAGGAACCCAAGAATGCTACAGTGTGTACAAGACACTAGAGCTGATGATCTAGTGTTGTTATCAAGACCGTACCAACCGAGACCAAGACATTATCGAGACTAGAGTATCAAGACCGAGACAAGACCAAGACCGTAAATATCAAAGTAAAAAAATCACAAAAAACAGAACCAAATGACAAGTATCTTTGTCTTTTTAAATTAAGTTTGCTGTTACATAAATGCAACAGCAACAAAAACTAATTTTCGTAGCATCTCCAGTCGTCTTCATCCTCTCTCTGTGTACAGGGGGCAGGTCAGTCCAGGTGTCACCAAGACCTCATGACACCAGGAAGGCAACATTGTACTTTTCTCACGTATCACAGTAGTGCTGGTCTGGTCTTGACCAGTCTTGATAAAAAAAACAGAGTCCACCCTGTCTGAGACCGAGTTAAAATACCTTCGATTCCGAGACGAGACCCTTAAAAAGTGGTCTCAAGACCGGTCTTGAGACCAACACCAATCTCGAGTACTACAACGCTAATCTAGTGCCATCAGAACGACTTGAAGGCAAAATATTTTGACTGAGTATTCAGTTTTTGATCATTTTTGAGTTGAAGCCAATCTGAGGCCGAGTTGTTTGGAGCCAGCATCTACTGACCATTTGTGGCATTACACATCTGCATTGACTTCACTTTTAACACTTGGTTACTTTGTCTATTTCTATACAGTCTATGTGTTAGAGGCACCAGCCAGTTGCATTTTGTGAATTGTGGGATTCACTGTTTTTAGACCTGGATATTTCACTGTCTGCTTATTATATTTTGACCATCCTGATTTAAATGTAAGAAAATGCCAGTAAATGATCCATCCACAAAAGCATGTGAGGAGCATGGTATGTATAGTATCAAATGTCAAAGAAATGTCAGAAAAATCATCCCCACAGAAGCAAAATCAAAATATAGCAACAGACAGTGATGTGTCTGGGCACATGGATTGCATGCTGGATGAGATGCAGTGTGTCCTCTTTCAAAACCATTTATCAGACAAGGCCAGGTGGGTTGTGGACCCAGAATGTGGGCCATTGTTGTGGGCCATAAAATAAAAAAAAAAAACCCTTGGATGTCTGGGGGATCCCACCCCCTCCACGACCCAGGAGCTCTGTGTGGCTGCTATGTGAAGGCTGCAGCCCAGACCCAAACATGCATATTGTGCAGGTCTGAAAGGACACTATAATCCATCCCCATACGTGCCAACACCCCCCTCTAACCTCTATTCATCCCCTCGCTGTGTGTTTGCATCTCCTCCGAGCACCTTTAATGCTGCGCAGCGCCGCGCCGCTTTAGCATGAGTTAAAACACGATGGAGAGCTGACATCGTCTTCCTCTGTGGTCACAACATGCACTTCACAACATGCTGCCGGTTTGTTATCGCATCCAGAGAGCGAGCAGGCGACTCCAGATCAGTCTCGATTGGTATGGAAACCTCTGTTGTTGTTGTTGTTGTTGTTGTTGTTGTTTTCATTTCATTTCACATGTGCAAAAACAGAATACAGGCGCAGGAGGATCAGAGTCGTCTGCACAGTCTTGGCCTAAATATATGCAGTCGCTGACATTGAGATTCACGTCCTGCCTCCCGACCAACAGTTGGCTGTCCCCCCCATAAAATGAAAGTAGTATTTATGTTGTGTTTTTGAGACCCCCTGTTTTTTCGTTGTGGTTGTTGTTGTTTTTTTTCATTTACTCCCCTCTCTGTCACTTCAGCCGCCTGGCTTTCTCTGTGATGAATCTCAATTATGCCAAGGTCACCTTTCATTGCGGTGATCTCTCTCCCACTTTATTGGAACTGGCAGTGCTTCCACACTATCATGGCCATGCTTATTGACAGCCGCTTCCTCCTCCAAAACAAAACATATATATAAATAAATAAAAAGGAAAGGGAAAAAAAAACTGCGGAAAAGTTACATTGCTTCTAATTTTGGTGGGCAGAGTTGGCACGTCCACTGCAGGCTCAGCCTAATGGGCTGTAATCATTCTCTCTTTGTGCTATCCAGGAAGTGGGTGGAGGTGTTTTTTGGGGGGCAGCTTATTCATATGTTGCACTGTAATTGCTAAATAGTTCTGATGAATGCACGCTGTGAAGAGACCCTTCTCAATCAGCTCGGTGTCAAACCCCCAGCATGCACCCAAAACTGACACTACTCACACACAGGATCCTGGATTCAGAATAAGAGATATACTCCATCCTACAGCCATCTTTTTGACACATCTGACAGAGGTTAATGTCTTGTGTTCTTGAAAGGGTTTGATTTATTTGCTATTTGTTGTTTTTATTATTTTTTATATTATATACTGAACAAAATTATAAACGCAAGATGGCATGTTTTCAAGGAAACTTATAACTTCTTTTTTTGGCGTAGATATCAATATTTACAGCAACAAAGAGTGATCAATTTCTGACCCATAACAAAGAAAATATGCAAACAATGCACCCGGCAACATGTTCAAAATGGCGTCCGATTACACCTGGGGTTGAACCCAATTTTCACATCAGTCAATATCTGGTATGTCCCCTATGTGCATCACATAGTGCCACACATCTTCGTCTCATTGAGTTCATGAAATTGTTTATTGTGTCCTGGGGAATCTTCTCCCACTCGTCTACAACAGCTGTACGCAGCTCCTGGACCATAGATGGCACTGGTACTCGGTGACATACACGTCTGTCCAGAACATCCCAGATGTGCTCGATGGGCTCGATGGGTTAGCTGTGCTGCGCAACTCATGGAAACGGCTTTGTAAACGACTTATCGTCGAATAGTGGACACCTGGACGTCCCGCAACCGTACAAAGTGACATTCCAGTCTGCAGCATGCCAATGGCACGTTCCCTCACGTCTGCTGGCATCTGTGGCATCTTGTTGACAGCACACAACGCACGGTTTGCACCAGCTTTTTATTGTCCCCAGTTTAAGGACTGG
>OOFC01049568.1:12777-30915 GCA_900323345.1 Pseudochromis fuscus
GAGAGTTTAAAAAAAAAAAAAAAAAAAAAAAAAAAAGTGGCAGAAGTGATGAGTATGATAGAGTTACCACTTGCACTGTAACATGTTAAAAACAGCATTGCCGTTTGGGACTCAAGTAAATTGTAATAAAACAAACTTTAAGAATGAAGAAACAAACACAGAAACATCAAAGTCCTTAAGGCTCCAGCTAGTTTTAACACAATATAAATCAACTGCAGTGAACTGGCTGAGAGGTTGACGTGTCTCCTTCTGCGTCTGATACTGTTACCAATGCAAATGTGAGGATGCACTCCTCCCTGCATAAATTCAGCTGCAGTTGTATGATAACTAAAGGCTGCCTGCACAGTCTGCTTCATACAGTCTGCACCAGGAGGACACAGTCAGAGCTGAGTAAAGATACCTTCTCTGTTCCTCTCTCCACCTCTGGGAGATTAAGACTCGTGACTTTACGTTTTAGAAATCCTTAGCTGTTAAAAGCTTCTCTGAGTGATGGATGAACGGTTGCCATAGCAACACAAAATGTCTTGGCGGAGTAGTAGGATGTCCTCTCACCCAAATCTGCTTGTTTTAGAAACAGTTCAGATTGTGTAAATACCTTGAAGACACACTCAGGACTTACACATGTAACATAAGATATAATATAATACAACCTCAACTTCTCTGACCTCTCGTTTGTAATACTCATACAGTCTATGGTAATACTGCATAAATGCAGTAATGCAAAAAACGAAGTGAGAGAGTTCTTGAGTGATTTTGTGATTAATTTTGAATTTATTGTACAAAGTATGACAAATGATCTCGAAGAACATTGTAACAGTTTGGTCAAGTTGGACTACATCTCACATGGACGGGATTAATCTGTCAATCACAAAGTCAATCACAACACTGCTGTGGTCAAGTAAAAATCTACGTGGCTTGAAAAAGTCACAGAATAGTGCATGATTCTACTGTGAACTGTAAAAATGTATTAATTACACACACAATGAATCAATGAAATTATCTCTGTAAAAATGCCCAGTTTTCTTCTTCCTTGTCCTGCCGATGGGAGACATCAGATCAGACAGTGGTGAATGTAAAGCGAGTGACATGGCGGTAGTTCTCACCAGGACGCAGAAGACAGTCAGGAAATGAAGCCTAAAGAGACACACACACACACACACACACACACACACTATTATTATTATCAGTGTCTGTAAGTGTGACTTCACAGGCGTCTTCCCTCTGGTCAGAATCTCGCTTTAAAAACAGACATGACAGTGTAACAGTGTGATATGTTAGTGTGACATTTGTCACCTAAATATGCTGACATAGCAGAGGGATGTGATAAGAAAAAAATACTAATGTGTAATGAAATCTTAAACTGATGAACAGGAAATAAAACTACAATAATAAGTCCCAGATTTGTTGCTAATAAAAGTCAGTTCCTAGCTTGCAGGCTACAGTTTCATCATGGTCTCTGACTTAGCTGTCAGGCACAGACAACAGCCCCCCTGAGAGTCTGAGGCTGAAGCTGAATTTAGGATCATCAGGTTAATGTTATTCAAAGTTTCAGTTTATCTCTGACACCTTCACAGTCTGTACATACAACACCCTCAGGGAGAGTTTTATGTTACTTTCACTAACAATCTTTTTAATTTGCTTTTGATGGAAATAAATGAGGGTTTTAGATTTGTAAATGGTTATAATATGAGACAATGCAGTGTTAGATGGTGACTATTGCTAATCAATGGTTCAACAAGTTACATTATATCAGTGTTAACTTCATTGACAAAAACTGTGACAAAATATAACTGACACACAGTCAACGTATCCAAACCGAACTATTATTTTTGTGGAACAAGTTGCGAAAAAAATCCAATCAGAGGGAAACTTTTGAGGGTAGGTTGTCCTGTGTCAGCTGCTTGCATTTGGATCAATTTGCATAAAAAAAAAAAAACCAAAAACCAAAACACTAGAACGTTGTCAGTGAAGAAGGTTCATTGACGAATATTTTTCATCACAGTCTTCGTGAAACGAAATTAACACTGCATGGCACAATTCAGTCAATATTCTGAATGCAACAGTGATTTTCCTTGTGCATTTTTAAACTTTCAACTGTATCTCTAAGCCTACATCAGCAAGTAAAAGCTGAGTTTAAAATATGTTGCCAGCAGAATATTTCACTTTCTGTAAAAGGCAGTGGTTGTTGATAAAGCTGTGATGACATCACTAATGATCAATGAATGTTTAAATCCAAATGCCTGAGAGTTAAGTTACAAAGAGCACTGCAATAACAACAGCACTGTAGGAGCGACTTTCTGTCCTTCATACCTTGTTGACAGCATCGGGCCAGTTCTGCGTCTCAACACAGAAGGCGCTGTGCTTCCCGTATCTAGCCCCGCCCTTTCCTGAAAAAGAGCCATCCAGGTAGTTGGCAGTGTAGAACTGGACTCCTGGTTGGCTGGTAGAAACCTCCAAGACACGCCCACTGGCAGGGTGACAGACTCTAAAAACGCACAAGATTTGCTGACACTTATTAAAGAAAACAGTATGTGAGTGTGTGACTGTGTATGAAACTCCTGCAGCAAACCTGGCTGCGTGTCTCTCTGTCCAGACGTCTCTGGGTGATGACAGACAGAAGTTGTGGTCAAACCCTGGACCTGGAACTTCCTTTAGCCGAGGGCCAATCAAAACCTGCTTCCTGAGGTCAAAGGGTGTGTCTTCCACTGCTCTGATCTCTCCTGTGTATAGATTAGGGATCTGATTAATGATGGGAGCAACTTGCCAAATAGTTAGGACACACCAAATGTAAAGTGTGTATCATTCAGTATTAAAGGTTGACACATGTCTAAAACCATTTCAAGCTGCACATACTTCATACCTGAACTGATTTTTTTGTTTTGTTCAAATAAAGCTCTTGACATGGATTTCCATTCTAACACAGGCTCTATATATAAATAAAGAGTCATTAGCTCCTCTGTCTCCAGGGGAAACCAAAGTTAATTGCAGAGTAATGAGAGCGTCTGACAGAGCATGAAGGACCCCACTCCCACAGAATAATGCAAGTGTTCATGCTGTAATGTGGGCTGCTGGATGTGGGTGGAGAGAGCGAGCAGCAAGAACTCAGCAGATGTCCACAACACATAGAAAAGACATAAAGAAAACAAGTGAATGGGGATATTAGTGCAACTTCCTGGTACTGTTCTAATCAGACATATAGCACATTACACTCACTAGTCACACAGCAGTATAATGTAGTAATCACAATCAGAGCTACCTGCTTACTGCTGCGGCTCATTACATCCAGACAGGGTGAAGCACCACACTGTGGCGCTGTTCAGCAGTACAACCACATACTGTACTGGACCACTGGCTTTCACACTTACTGGTACAATGTCAAATATTCATCATTACATTGCATCTTGTAAAAAGCACAGACTAAAGACTGATTAACAATCTAACAGTTATTTCAGTGTGTCACCAGAACCAGGAGGAAAACACAGAAGAAGAGCACAGTGCTGCAAGGCTGGCAGATAAGAAACGGCTGTGGGACGAAAAATGGAAAACAAAGGAAAGACTGAGAGAAAACATTAACGGTGCTCCCACTATTTTTAAGAAATCATTTCTTTCACGACATTTCCGAGACTGCAATGTAGAGCTGGGTGGTCGATGGGAGCATATGTTTTAAATGTAAAAGGTAAAGGTAAATGTTTTACCTGTAGGAATCGATGTATCATCCACAGGCAGGTAGGACTGTGCACTGATGGACACTTGGTGGTCGTAGATATCTGCTGCACCCTGGATCACACACACAAGAAAACAAAAACTAGCTTCCTCTAGCTAACTCTTTCATTCTGGGCATATCGTCAGCGACCGGTCTACACATGTGTCCTCGGATTATCGTAATTATGTCATGGTTTACGCAATCAGAAAAATTCCAACGGTTCCTGGGAGCTGAGATGTTGACTATGGACTATCATTACTGTAATTTCACTAACGTTTCTCTCAGAAGCCAGCAAAACAGCTGATTTACTACATACAAGAGTGTAATAACAGTGATGATGAAAAAAGAATGGCAGAAAAACACAAAAACGGATTTTCATTTTACAGTGTCAGTGTCATTTAGCATGTTAAATTTGAATATTAAATCAAAATAAGTAAAGTGTTAAAGGGTTAATCTTTGCCAGGGGGGAAAAATATGATCAGACTGAAGTTTCTCAGATAATTAAAGAATGCATTTATTGTTGGTTTTGATCTTTGATAAGAAAAAAAAATACATAAAAAAAGATAAGAGCACCAATTGCAATTTTAATGATCTTATCTAGAATCCATCTGTCATGCAGAGATATTAAACATCCTTTGCTGAGTTAAGAGCTCATAACAATAACACCAAAATATAAATGAGACTGGCTTCATACCAGCTCTGAACTGGACTGACTGGTTTCCTGTAAAATGCATCTCACAACAGAATGAACTGCAACACAGTACGTACATGTATTGCCCCTCTTCAACATTTTCTGAAAAAAATGTAGTTCAGACATACTGGACGGTCATGTAGCCGATCATGTGGCCTTACCTGTCCTGCCAGGTTGAAGTAGGAGTGGTTGGTGAGGTTGATGGGGGTGGTTTTGGTAGACTGGGCTTGGTATTCAGCAGTTAGTGTTTCTCCCTGAACAAAAGAGTCAAATCTTGCTGAACTCATATCTGCAAGCCAATTATTCACATTCAAAATACATTATGTCACCAACTGACACCAAATGACAACAAACTGAATGTGGCATTTTGGAACAGGTATTATTCTACATCTATGAAGCCATCCCAGGTGGTTTGGTTACAGAGCTCTGTGTTGACTAACTATTGGATTGAGACTCTTTCAGTAAAATCATTTATGAGCCAAAACCTTTCAGTGAGAACATCCTGGAGAAAAGAAAACCTCAAGAGTTACATACAAAAAATGCAAGGTGGAGAGCTGTGAAGACCCAGGTGTACTTGCCTGCAGGGTGTAGGATACAGAGACCTGAACCTCTCCGGGGTAACCCTGGTCTCCATCTGGACTAGTATGACTCAGCTGCACACCACCTTTTATAGCTGTAGCAAGCCAGATAGCCTGGAAACACACACGCCTGTTATGCAGCACATACATAAAGTGGAAGCAACTGTATATAAAGTTACTACAGCAGTTTGACTTCAACAGAATAAGCAGATGTCCTCAAAGTTTACTCTTTTCAGACCACTCTCTTAGTCTGAACAAGCAAAATCACAGCAGTTCCCTCCAAACTATGGTAACAACAGCAGAGTGAGGTGAGATAAAAACATGACAGCAAATAAATCTAAGAGGTAAGGTATGTGGCCTGTATCAACAGATGCAGGAACATGGATATAAAAGGAATTTGAAAGCGAGGTGTTCATGCGTTTTGAAAACTGGTTTAAGTTAATGAAACACACACTGACTGACCTTATTGAAGCCCCGCAGGCCTCCGTGCAGTGCATTTGGCCCATTGTTGATATCTAGTTGGTACTCTTTTCCCTCCACTACAAAGCGTCCTCGTGCGATCCTGTTGGCGACACGGCCCACCACAGCACCCAGATACCGTTTGTCTGACACATAACCTGACAACACAAGATTAAAAAAAAACGAGGACAAGAGCTTACTGTGTGATTGACAATGATCCTTTGCATGTTCAAATGCTGCCTCAAAGGTTTTCATTTAAATAAGTTAGAACCAAACAACACTGTTGATTTCTGTAGCTAAAAAGCAAATATTTTACAGAAATGTCTTCACAGAGCCATGCCTAATTTCTGTATGTATGTGATTATTAACAAACATTTTAATGTAAAAATAATAAATGTATGGAAATGTTATATATGTATCTGGCAAAAATACTGTCTCAGCAAAATGGTTTGAAAATTCATGTCTCTCAACATAAAGAAAACATAAAGAAAAGAAGACGAGATTACTGGATCACATACTGAACAGATTTGGAAGTACACTTTGAGAGTAAAACTAAAGTGGTGATGTACTGATATTCAGTGGTACAAAAACATATTTTCTCGTGATTGGTTCAGAAAAATAATAATTTTAGTTATGTTATTAATTTGCAGTTACTGTCCTTCCTACCTTCCAGGTCATCATAGCCCAGGACTACATCCTCCATCTGACCATCACTCCCTCTGCAGCGCACACATCTGATAATGGCACCTAGGCTGAGGACCTCCACCCGCACCTGGGGGGACTGGAGGACCCACAGGTCCACGCTGCCCTGGCCAGGCACCTCTCCCCACTGCTGATGGCTTACCTCAGTCATCTCAATACAACCACAGCTGTGCACAACAGAACATGACTCGAGACCATGGTTCAAATGTCAAACTCCTGGTATTAACTAATAAACATAACCAGAAACATTTCACTGTCACGTTCATGCAGCCTCATTTTACAGATCATCCATGATGGTGGACAATAAATGCATGCAAAAATAGCTAAAGTCAATATTTTAGAGACTTCCTGAGCTCCTCAGTAGATGTCTGCATAATTAATGTGTACAGGAATGTGCAGAAAGGGACTGAAAAACACACGTTGAAATGAAATATCCTGTCACGTGCCACACAAATACAGTCAAGTTTTAGCACAAACAAGCTAATCGTTTGCTAACTTAAGTCTCTACAGGACGGAACTGCTGACAGCTCGTCTTTATGGCAGTAAATTAAGTGTAGTGAACAACTGCACGATCTCTCACCTGCAGACTTTTCACTGATTAGACTTTGGAGCTCAACATGTTTACATCCTACTTCCTGTATGATGACGTAGTGGAGCAGTGTCATCCCTCAGCTGAGTCTCACAGGCGGTGTCAGGGAATTGCCCCGGCCGTACAGCACATTGGTAAGTTTTATTCAAAAAAAGTGTCCCACGTCAGGAGTATTTGACACAAAAAACTTTAAAAGTGTATTATTGTCATTCCTGCTTCGAAGCTTTAGTAGAAGGAATCCAAATTATTCATGTATTCATAGATAAATGGATAGATGAATATATATTTAAATTATTATACTTATGACCACAGCAGTCACAATGTATTTTAAGTTTTATCCAGGATTCAGGAAGACTTTTAATTAATGTAAAAAGACAGCTGGGAGGATTTTAAATTCCGATGAGAAACTTACACAATCCTAGAAATCATTATTTTATTGTTAGCCATAATATGAGGACTGAAGAAAATACTGCAGAAACAATGTGGGGAAGACATCTCATAACTTTATTCTGCTCTCTCTAGAACAAAACATTAAAATGTCCTCCCTGAAAAAAATACAGATTTGTTGACATATGATTCTGCATACAGAATATATATAAACACAAATATTGCATGAAACCTCACAACAAAACAGTTGCTTTATGTCTATCAACTCATTATTTTATGTTGTATAGAACACACACACTCACTCTTTCTCATGATTATCCAACTATAAATGCACACTGAACTGCTTAGAGCACTGTTACTATATTAGATTTATTGTATATTCTATATACAAATGGGTACATTATCAGCATGTAGTTTCTTCACATTGTGCTTCAATAAAATTCCTCTGTCAGATGCAAAACGTTTTTTTTTTCTGTCCCATATTTGCTGTATACCACAGAACAGGAAGATGGTTAGCTGTGTATATTGCTGTTATGCTGGAGCTGCATGTGCAAGCAATTTGTTAATATCAACTGGGTAGACTCTAAAGTGACATAATAATTACAGTAAGATGAGTTTCAGTGCTGCTACCTCCATCTCTTGACAGACAGGTATTTGGGATATTGTAGCAGCATATTGCTCAGCTGACAGTTTAGATCTAAGCACTGACACTGACTATTATTGAACTAATATCAGGCTGGAAAGCTGATGTCCTTCCTGTCTGCTGAGGTGTTCAGAGTGAAACCCCTGTTGTTGTGTATCTCTGTGATAAAAATAATGCAACATGTATCATAAAAAAACACCAGGTTGGACCCAGGAACACAGTCTGAGTCTATGTATAACCCTATTCTGTCTGTTGCTTCAGGTTATACAATGAAATAACTGGAAACATGGAAAATATTTCCAAACACCCTCTTCAATAATCCTATAGGCTGCACCCAACAGGATTCATTTGTGATGACAGGCAGCACCAGTAAGAACCAGTCAGCGCTGTATTGGTACATAACAAAAACAAAACAACTGCAAAACCTAAACTTGAGGAGAAAACGCTTGTAATTTTTGCTTTTACTCGCTATAACTTCACTATGTGACAGTTTGGGCAGACACTGACAGACAGTGTTGTCCTGCTGACAGAAAACATGATGATCCCGTGTTCTGGTGTAATAAAACTTTTATGCTACATTCACATCACTGCAGAGCTAAATTTCATTCTGCATTAATATTACCCTGATCTGAACAATAACATCGCATGAACGGTTTTAATTGCTGCTATCTGACAAATGCACATGCACAGATCACCTTTAGTTAGTCCTTCCAGTGGAGTTACCAATTAACATGTTTAAAATTGCATGTTCACCTGCCAGAACAGTGACATGGGACATATATTGACAGCCATCCCGTTTATGTACAGCGCAATGCTTACTGGAAGAGCTCGGGTACAACATCAAATACACCATTAATGTTCGAGGACTAGACCATGCCATGCAGATTTATTGCTTCTCAGTGTAGCTCCTGTAATAGTTTTGCTTGGCTCTGCTATTCATAGTGGTGCGGATTTACAGACTGGACAGTATGCTTTAAAGTGCATTGATGGTCACAAAACAAGGATTCTGGTGATGGAAGAAGAACTCTTTGGTCCTTTCAACCAGGTTTCAGCCTGTCAAAAAATACCTCAGTGGGAAGATTTTACACCGCTGATTTGCAAAGTAACCTGTACATTCACTGGTATATTATCAACACTGTTATCTGCTGATTTTATTTGTAGCTGGAGTCATTAAAATGGAAGTTCATTCAAACAGTTTTAAGTCAAATGATACTGCTGCACAATCCGAACACTTTATATATTATTTGTTTTGTAAAAATATTACAGTCATATTTTTTGAACCACTATGAAACAGTTTAGCCAATCACAGGAAATACAAGATGCTGCCAGTTGTTGATGAATTTCTTTAAACTCAATGCATAAATTTGAATGTCAATAGTTGTCAGTATCTGTGCAGTAAGATCATTTGAATTGAAATATTAGTAGTTGAATAAGCTGGATAAGTCCATACAGAAGATGAAATCCTTGGTTTACAGCACGGTGCTGATTTAGCTGGTGTCACCGAGAATGGTCAGTATGGAGCTGGCCTGCGTGGCAAGTTTACTGCTGCTGTGATCTGTCAGTTTATTGAGGCTTTCCTTCATATTTACAGAGTTCAACTCCTCCTTCATCGTACCTGGAGCAGACAGGGATATAAAGACAGGGAGAGAAAAGTATGAAATCCTATCTTTTCATAACACCACACTTTCTTCATTTTGAGACGTTCCTGAGGATAATTATCCCATTGAATGATATATCTTCAACCTCTCTGTGATAGGAGGCACAGTTTTTAGCTGAAGATATATCTTTCCACTATTTCCACCATCATGCTTCACAGTTGGTTTGGTTCTTCTCCTGAAAAGCTGCCAAACATGTTACTGTTACTGTGGCCAAACAACTCTGCTTTTCATTCAGACCACATTATTCTGAAAGGGCTGATCTTTGCCTAATGTTTGTTGGCAATCTGTAGCTTTTCTATGGTTTTGACAGTAAAGGCTTTTAAATGCACATCTCCCTTTCAGGCCAAATTTGTGCAAGCTTTCGGGTTTTACTGATGTGCACTACAACACCAACAGTTGTAGAGTTAGAGAGTCTTTTTGCATCAAACACTCTACTGTTGGGCTGAAAATGGTGGGGCAGCCGGTCCTGAATAAACTGACATCCATGTAAAATCTACACCACAAATGCAAAAAAATAGATTTCTCTAACAATGTTCCTGAACCAATCCTACGCTAAGACTCATTGCATGGAGTTTTTAGACTACATTAGGGGTCTCTCTGATACAGATATGGATACTATGGAAGTCCTAAAAGGACATAAATAAATATATAGATTTTTTTTTCCATTTTGCTGTGGTAATGAGTTAACATTAGTGGTTTTCTTGAGATCTTGAGTTATTTTTTATTATCGCAAGAAAACAAACTTTGCTCATAGGATAATTCATCTTATCGTGAGAAAATGAAGGAAAAGTTGTCTTGTGTTCTCGAGATAAATGTATCTTATTATCAAGACAAAATGCGATAAATTACCCATCGTTTTTTCGTGATAACAAATATACCCTGTTATCTTACGGTTTCTTCCAGATAATGACAAAATAAATAGAGATCTTGAGAAAATCATTAATTAAAACTCATCATCGCAGCAAAACGGAGAAAATAAAAATGTATTTAATTATGTCCTTTTAGGGCTTCCATAGGATACGGCCCTCGGGGATTCAATGATTGATATTGATTGCTGGAGCAGGCAGATTACTTGATGTTGCTTCTTGATGAAAAGCTGCCTCGCACCATCGTAGTTAGACCTCTTCATTTAATGTTTTACTAAAATATGTTTTAATTTGCCGTAAAACAACATGTCTGTGATTTGTGTGTGTTGCTGTAAAATCAAACACATACTGGAGTTAGCCAGGCTGCAGATGAGACCTAAAGCGCTGAACTTGACCTCGACGGCTCCAACAGGATCCTCCAACATCTTCTTCAGTATGGGTAACAGCTCTGCCTCTGTGAACGGATCCTTCATAGATTCTGCAGCACATACACACACACATACACACACATGCATACAGGGAAACCAACTAGTCAGTAGTTCACAGTGCTTCGTTCTGTGTATTCCTTGCTGTATCACATTGACAATGCCTCTAAAGGGTCATGAGTGTAATCATGTTGAAGTTTGTCTTCCCTTGCTGCTATGCTTTTATATTCTGTTGCATGATGCAGCCACTTGGTTATATTACTGTTTATTTTTATTCTTGGCCTAACACTAAACCTTTGTTAGCCTGAGGCAGAACTGTCCACCCACTGTGGTGCTGATTGCTATTCACACCACATAACAGCTTGTGGTCCTTCTCCTTTATGTCTACATTACTTAACTCATACATACATTTGAGCTCATTTCTTTTTTGGTATAAGAAAGTACAGCATATCATTGTAAGCTGTTCACTCCAGAGCCATAAACTGTCTGTTTGAACCAGGTGAGCCATAAATGACCCGGACCAACAAGACCTGACAAGACCACCAACAGACTCCACCAGAAAGGAGCAGTGTTGGTGTACTGTCATTTACAAATCCAGTGTCTGTTTTAAAGGGAAAACCCTTTAAAATAATCAGCAACAATCTCAACAATCTCAGTCTTTACCACATTTGATAATCTGTCAGAACTTCCTCCAGGTGTCTGCTATTAAAGGATAAACATGTAAATCTAACAGCTTGAGAAATCACGTTTGGTTCTATTGAAACTCTGACCCGCATGATAAACTTCGCCCACAACTTTAGACTTAGACAAACTCTGAAATTTCTTTACCAATGTCAATAGCAGATGCTATCGCCAGGGCAACCAGGGCCTCATTCTGCATGATGACATGCTCACTTGTGGCCATAAAGATGAGGTGTCGAACCCCATCTGCTTTGACTACTGCACGAATAACTTCCTGTCAAAGAAAGGAAATCAATCAATCAATCAGTCAATCAGTCAAACTTATTGTTTCTGACTACCAAAAGAAGACTATTTAACTTTAGCTGTAGGTAAAGACTCACAGGGCTGCGACTGTGTCTGATGAGAGCAGCCAAAAGGCGACTGGCCTCTCCTCGGACTCCTGCGTGGTCTTTGGCTCCGCACCACTCCATGATCCGCGCTAGCAGCACAGCATCTCTTCCCAGCACTAAGGCTGCCTCCTCTGGCATGGACACAGCACAAAGAAGGACAAGCAATTACAAAAAGCACCAAAGTCAAAAACATCTAGGAAAAAGGGGGACAAGTGGCCACTCGGAAGAAAAGGAAAGGACAACACCTCACACATCAAAACAGCTTAAAACTGATAATATAAGATAAGAGAACGGAGGATGGAATGAACTGAGGTTTTTAAAAAGGCATAGTATAGTATGTCACATGGTACATTTTATTTTAATTATTTTCCAGGACGACTCAGTGATTTTCAGAACATTTTACTTTTTTTCTAAATTTTCAGGACTAAAAAAATAGGTAGAAAATTTTCAGGTTTTTCAGCACTGAAGACTTTAATTTATCCTTTAATATTTCCTCCACACAGACCCAGTGCAGACCCTCACTTACAAAGACCTCCATAATCTCCCATCAAAACTGTTTTATGCTTGAATCTCATATGTCCTTAAATGAATAGTTTTGCTCACCTTGTCCATCCACCATCATGCGCAGTGTCCCCAGCAGTTTGAATTGAACTGGAGGCATGTCAGAGCGCAGCAGCGTCTTTATCCTCTCAGTAACCCCGTCCTCGAGCATCCGCACTTTGTTGGTGCCTGGAAGACATAGATGTCAGACTTTAAACTTCCCAGGTGTGTCTGCATGTGTGTGTGTTTTCATGTACTTCTATGTATGGGTTATAGGGACAAAACAGTCTGTTACAGTTGTAACATCCATGTCACTTTGAATCTAATTTTAAACATTGGAATTAATGTTATTTATGTTACTTTATATCTCTATTGCTTAGTGTGTGGTTTTTTGTACGTGTAACCCCGTGTACTGTATTGTTTCACCTGGTTTTTGAAGATAGTGAGTGTGTTGTTACAGTGTTAGCATTGATGTTAGCTACTGTTTTGCTTTGCGCCGTACCAGGAATGGCCAGGTTTCTGAGCGCGCTCAGTCCAGCATGTTGAACAGACACATCCCCTTCGTCCACATGTTTCTCCAACAAGGTCAAGATGTGAGGAACCACACCGAGGTCCAGCATCTTCACACAATTACTGTCTGACAAAAACACAGCAACCCCACAGAAACACCTGTAAAACTACATCATATTACAGTGGATCAATAGATAGATAGATAGATAGATATCTCACCATTACGGGCAAAGTTGGCAATAGCGAGGGCTCCTGACAGCTGCAGCTGGGTGTTGGAGCTCTGCAGCCAGGACAGAACATCCTGGTACACCAGACCTGATCCCTCACCAAAACACTTCTGCATAGACTCATCTGACACACACGCAAGCACAGACGTAAACACAAACATCGCAGTCTACCACAACAAACAACACATTATTTTATCCAACATCCTGCATAGAGCACAGAAAATGACATGCACAGAATTTTCTGCTGATCTATATAGTTTCTGTCAAATCCCATTGACACACTCAGTGTTTCTTTGATTAAAAGGAAAGTGTGTGTAGGTGGATTGGATTGAATAGACTTTCAGAGACATCACTCACCTCCTAAAAGCAGGGACACTATGAGGTTGGAGGCGATCTTGATGCTGCAGAGGTCATGGGGGTCAGAACCTCCTTGCAGACCCCGAATCATCTCTGATAAAGCCTCTGGTACCCCTGACTCAGCAAACTGCAGCTTCAGTGTATCTGGGGTAGACCACAACAAGGTAAGCTGTAGTATGGTCTTCATCAATCATGGATAACAGCTAACATTTACATTCACATTGTGGAGATTGTCAAGTCTTATGGCCTCTTGTTGTGTGACTGCTGTTTTGTCCCTGATTATCTGGATCATGCCTGCCTCTATTTGGCAACAGACAACAGGGATAAGGTCTTTTAAGTGTTTTAACAGTTTATACTGATAGCTATACCACTCCATTAAATATCTAGTGAGTCAGGATTATGTTGTTCACATTAAATAAAATGAAAACACTAAGCATGCTTCAAGACATGCTTCCTATAGTTCATTGTGATCCATTACTCGACAGTGACTTTATGTACAAATTTGTTTGACTCATTTTAAATCTTAAATCTTTTCTGTACAGAATCAACTTCATCTGCTAATCTTGGGGCAGTTTCAACTTTTTCTAATTTCTGTTCTACAGCATCCTACAAGTCTTACCACTCTCGCCCAGTGAGCCCAGTATTTCCAAGATGACATGTCGCCGTTCAGCGTCAGGGGCACGTTTCAGCTGGGCAGTCAGTACATCAGCCATGTCCTGCTCGGCCAGGGCCTCTCTTGCAGAGTCTGCAAGCACACGGGTCTATAACTATAGACAGTGTTGAAGATAACTAATTATCTTAACTATAAGTGATCATAAATGGTAACTGGACTGCACTTACTCAGCATTTTTTTACCTTTGCTTAGGTCTCAAAGTGCTTTACATTTGCTTTGCAATTTTCCCATTCTCACACACACTCACAGCAGAGATCACGGCAGCCACTCTTCTCCAATCTCGTGGGTACCAGAGAGTGCAGAGGGCACTGGGGACGTCCCACTAATTATGTGCTTTTCAATGATTTGTATGGGTTATTTCTGGAAGATTTTTCAGGGATGACATAAAGAAAATCCCATATTCTGGTCGTTTTTCACTTCTGTCAACAATCATGCGAGAACTCTTCTTTACACACTTAAGTGCACTCAAGTTCATCACAACTAAATACCCTGATTGGACATCTCGGATTATTTCAAAGGTAGATAGGACTAAAATACAACATCTTAACTGTAAACTGTAGAAGTTTCATAGAAATCGGATTTTCCAAAGTGCTGTTTTTCACTGTTGAAAGACTGGGTAGTGCTCAATGTGCATCATCACCGACATCATCACACAATGGATTTCATTAAACTTGCCATCTTATACCTGGTTGAAGTATTATGTATCAAAATGATCTGTAATCAGGTTCTTCTTCTTCTCCTTTCAATAACCTTTCCAATTATTTCTTTCTCTGATAAAGTTATGAGCCTTTAAGCTCAGAACAACCTGGGTCACTAGTCCAAATCAAGACCTCCACTGGTTCTCACTGTGAGTCAGGTACCAAAAGTGTCCTTCATTGGTGATACGTAAAGCTCTGTAACGTTCTTCTTGTTTATCCCTTAGAGATGATCCAGATATGATTTAAAAGTTCTTTCCATTTCCAATGATTTCAGTTGTTGGTATTCAGTCACTTTGAATTTTTTTCCCACATTGCTAAACCAATGGACACATGGCTACAATGCAAAGCCCTACCTCACATCAGGAGCAACTTAGGCTTCAGTGTCTTGCTCAAGGACACTTTGATCAAAACTTTACAACCTGTGGAGAACACATTTAGATACTGGATACAAGCTTTAACTTCTGTGCTGTATCTGTTTCCTAGTGGTGCAACTACTTCGAGCTCTGGTCCTGGATCTGATTCTTATGGACACCTGTTAATTGCAGGTCTCTCCTGGGACAAGCAGCCAGCAGGGGGCGATAATGCCTTACTCGACCTTGTCTACAGTTCAATAAGGGCAACTGTAGATGCTGCCTTATCCTTTCAAAGACTTCACTGTCGAGGATAGTGACCATTGGGAATGATGGAGCAGGTCTGCCTGTCACCTTCATTCTGTACTGCAACTCAAACCAATTAAATAAATAATTATAGTACTGAATAATCACCCATGTCAGCCAGGTTACAGAGAGCCAGCAGGCAGACGTTGACTAGTGGGTCATTCTCTGGATACTCCCTCATTATGGACACCAGTCGGGGGATTACACCACTCTGGACTAACTGGTCCTGTTGGTATGCTGGATACAAGGTCAGAGAGAGAGGAAGTGTTAAAAAAACATAGTTACAAACATATTGCATGGTCAGTTTGTTGACATCAGACATCATAATGGAAAATTTTGATCTCAGTGAATTTGACCTTGGCGTGATGGACAGAACTCTGATGGTGCAGCACAGGACAGATGAATATGGAAGAATGTGGCCTCAGTATTTGGTGTCATCAGTGTGAATGCATGAGTCAGATTAAATGTGTTGCTGCTGCTGCTGGTGTCATGGTTTGGGGAATGTTTTATTCACACACTTGCCATAGACCAACATTCAGAACAAAGTCACAAAGAAAGAGTCATTTCAAGATGGTTTCACAAGCACGAGTTCAATGGACTCGACTGGTCTCCATGGTGACCAGATGTAAATCCAGTGGAACGACTTTTGTCATGAGGTAGAATGAGAAATTAGCAGCCAGCTGACAGGTCTGCAGCAAGGACGTAATGTTGTCATGTCAACATGGAGCAGAAAGGTTGTAACTGTAGATGCATTTCAATAAGACGTTTATTTTTGTTTGTTAAAAATTCTTTATTAATTCATTATCAAAAGATTAAAATTTAACAAATAGGATATTAAAATGTGTTAAAACTTAAAGCCTTAAATATGTAAGAAATGTTGTCCTTGTCCAGAACCAAAATGGACGCAGAGCAAAGACACATCGCCTGAAGATAACCTCTTGTGGTCCAGAGGCAGACATGGAAATTGTCTCTCTTTTGTTTGTTTGGTGTTTATTGTTGCTGCCTTTAACTGGACAATATGACAAGTTCCTATTTATTGTTTAGTTCTGAAATTCATTTTTCTTTTAGTACTAGCTGTGTTTGTTGGAGGAAAATAAATCTTCAAAAACATCTGTATGATGTGTGTATTTCACATTGTGGGATCCATCACACTCAGATCTGAGTCTGTTAAACAACCAAGGTCCACCTGCCCCAGTGTTAGTATGGTGTGCAGTGAGTGTATGCCAGATTCACTTTTCAAAAGCCTAACTATACTCATGTGACTAACGTGTACATGTACATGCATTCAGTTTAATTAGGTGATAGTAAATATTAATATTACACTTGGAGAATGATAAATCACTGACAGAGTAACTATTTAAAGCCAGAAACTGGCTTGCTGTCACTCTGTGTAACCTTCAAAACAATTCTGCCTCATCACGACACTGGTGACATCAGTAACTCCTGCTGACTGAGCCTGCACTGTCACACCAACTCACAGTTGTCAAAGCAGATGCGCCCGATGGCCCTGCCCGTGTTCAGCAGCATTTCCTCATTATTGCTGTTCAGATGGGGAACCAGCACCTTCACCAGGCCCGCCTCGATGCACGGCTCCCTGACTGCAGCTGCAACACACACAAGGACAAGTATTTCCCTGAAAGGCTCGGTTGTGCTTGTGAGCTGGCTTCGCTGTGATGCAGCGTGGTATTATAGTGTCACGGTACATCACCACACAAAAGCTGTGGATGTTGTTAACACTAGTTGTTGATTTAAAAATATCTGACTCTGGTAGCCACAGGAATAGTATTACAAAGGCAAAGAAAAGAGAGCCAGGATATCAAGTTTTTTAGTAAATATTTTCTGTCTGTTTGGATTATATTGGACTATATAACCCTTAAATGTAATTAAACTCCACAGTATCACATTATGTTGTAAGGTTGATTATTTTCCATGCAACTTTCCTCTGTATTGCAGCCTGAGTGTAAGGATAGTAATAACACCACATATTGTGTGAAATGTCAGTCAAGGGGTTTTAATTTAATGTTTTTTTACTCTAATTGCTCACAAAAGGTGAATTATTTCTGCTTTCATGAAACACCAACAAGCTCAGTTTGATATCATTCAAGAACAAAAGAAACTGGCAACAATGGAAACAGTGTTGTACCTTCTCTGGCCATCTCTGCCACCACCAGAGCAACCTGGCAGCTCAGGCTCTTTTTAGTCCGTAAGGCCTGAGCCAGTGTGGGCAGGATGCCACTTTTGGCAATCTCAACAGCAGCGTCCTTTTCTGTGGACACACAAAACCCTTTGTTGAGAATGTTGAAATGTATGTATGTGGGTCAGATTTTGACAAACAGGAATGAGAATTTCACTTTCATAAATGATACATGACAATCTAACAGGCCGACTGTGCCACCTCTACATAGTTTTTCATTCCCACTGTTACCATGTGCTGCTCAAGGAGGAACTGTTGGAGTATTTCTCTGTAATACTGATGAAAATGTAAAATCTTGATCTGACTACCGTAAATTCCAGACTATAAGCCGCTACTTTTTTCCGACGCTTTGAACCCTGCGGCTTAAACACCAGTGTGGCTCATGTATCGGCGGCACGAAGCTCGTTAGCTTTTTACAAGCTAGCAAGCTCTGCGCCGCCGATACATTTAGCGTCGTCACATCAGACCCGGTCAGAGTGGACCACAGGAAACTGTTCAGATAAATTCAATAG
>OOFC01049570.1:0-11123 GCA_900323345.1 Pseudochromis fuscus
GCCCACCCTCTACATCAACACCATCCGTCACTCTAACCTGTGGCAAAATCCAACACCTGCATAGGATCCCACAGTGCCACTGGAAAATGGCCAACAGCAAAAAGGCTGGTGAGAATGTGTAAGTGTCAGTCCTGATGAGTTTATTGGCATTTGAGGGAACATGAATATTAATGAGCAGATCAAGAAGCAACAACAAACCACCCTGGCAAAACACTTAAGCTCTAAACACAGACTCGTGCTCAGCTTCGTACCTTTGGCTGGGATATTTAAGGGAAGGCAGGGCATAGGTGTTTTTTTGCATGGATGAGTTCAAACAGACAGAATATACACTCTACAGTAGAGTGAATTTAAAATATGATAGAGAATATCTAAGCTTCATTCTGTGCATTCAGATAATACATCCACACATCATATATGTGTGTGTTGCCCTCAGTACAAACCCAGATTGCATAGCAGAACAGCAAAATGAAACCCATCTGAATGACAAAGCACAAATAAGATCTGGAGCTCTCCTCAGTAAATAAGTCTCCATCCTTGAATCCCTTCCATTTGCTTATGATACACAATTTTATACCTGACATTAATTTGCTCCCTGGCGATCCCCTGGCCCCACCACTGCACCATAATAAATCTGATCCAATGACTCAGTGCTCAAAGCCCACCATAGAGACAGAGTACTTACCAGGACTGTCATGCAGAGAATTCTAATTCAGGCAGCTCCATGTTGCCAAGGAAATTCAAAATGCCTCCGAACGCATGGAGACAGGGATGCAGGATTCAAGACTGGCTAGATGCGAATGGGGGAAAGAGGGATGTATACAGAGATGAGAATCCCTTGTCTGAGGGGCATTTGAGAAATGCCTTCGTCCTCTCCAGATGCGCTAAATCCGGCAGCACTGATAGGCTGACATGTAAACACACAGGCGGCTCTGCTGGCTCACACACGCTCACATACATGCTGCACCTAGCAGAGACGGAGAGGAAGAGGGAGGGGCAGCTGATGAGAGAGGTGGAAGGAGGAGCTGCAGTGCACTGGGAGAATGAGAGGCACAGAGCACAGGCAGCGAGGGGAGTTAAAAAGAAATGGAGAGAAATGTTCTCTGATAGCACTGGCAGCGTTTTCTTTTGATTTTTGTTTACTGTACTTTTTTCCTATTTATGGAATGATTGGGATGATCTGGTTAACTGGAATTCAGGCTGCTGCATGAGAGAGGAGGGGAAAAAAAAAAATCTGAGCGGTGGTGATGGGAAAAGGAGGTTAGAGAGGGATATGGGGAGGAGGGGGGGGGAGAAAAAGCCGAGGGATGAAAATGAGCAAAAAGTGAGCTTGAGTTATGAAGGGGAGGCGCAGAACCTACAGGGATACAGAGCAAATGAAATTCAATTTCTGCAGCATGCAAACCTTTGCTGCTAATGACAGGCAACTTAAGACTGCTGTGGATAGGGATGGATAAGCATTTCCCCCCCCCCAGTTTTTCAAGGTTTCTTGCCAGAGTTGAGGATTACCACCACCCACAGTGCAGTGTGAGGTATTCATCGGACAAACTCACCTTTGCTGTGAGGAGAGGGGATTGTGGGGTGAGAAGCAGTGGCTTACCGGTGCTAATGGGTATATGGGGCTGGCATACACATGCTGGCAGTGCCAAGGAGGCTCCACAGTCAGGGAGTGTTTACGGGAGATTAGAGGGCTGAGGATTTAGTGGAGTGGTGGTGGACAGGAAGGGCTCCTGGCCACTGAATGAACCGTGTCACAAATACCATGTTAGAAAAAGACGTGTATATATTTTTTCTTTACACGTTTGGCTCTCCACTTTTAGGAGATGTATTTATTTTCATTTCTTTAATCTTCTTATTTTTCAAAGGTGATGGCATATGCCTTTTACAAGAAGGTCCAGTCTACTTTTGCACTAAATCTGTTGGACAAACAGCCATACACAGAGCTGACGACAGCCAATGGTGGTGCATCTCAGCTGGACAATCAAACATTATTTAGACAGTTGGAAAAGGCGACAGCACTCTGCACCAGGACGCCATAAAAAATATTTATTGCTCATTTTGCTCAACTAGAAGCTAATCTAAAAGAAATGAGTTATGCCCCATGTGAGAAATAAGAACCAGATGAAAGGTAGTGCTGAGGAATTTTAGGTGACGTCAAGAATAAGAGTCACCCGACGCGGAGGGGGGGGTGGATTCAGCACATTTTTTTTTAATGTTTCGAATGGTGCTGCGCCCACTATGGCCACTTAAAAAAAAAAAGATTGGACAACTGATTCATGACATCTGCATTTACATTTAATGGTGCTATGAATTTTTGTTGCCTAGCAGAACCATGTGACTCACCAGGCTATGATTAGTGACTGGATTTGTGCCTGAGACAGTTAAAAAAGTATGAGTGTGCTTGTATAATAATGTTACAGAATTTATTCACAGCTGCTCAGATGTGTGATTTTAGACGACTGCCTTTCAAGCCACAGGCTGTGACATAAGCTACGCTATTCCCATAATTGATGCTGCGACAATCTTCAGTTAAGGTTTCTTTTTTGAATAGCAAAGGACTGTGAGTGTGCACACCATGCATGTTGAATGTATGCAGTGAAAGCTTAACCACTCAGATTTGCTGGTTTTATATTTCATACTTTATATTTCATACTATTTTGAAATATTAATGGTTCGTCTGGAGGGTTATTAAACTAACTTCACGTCATAAGCAGACTTTTTACCTTAACCAATGTTATTTTCTAGCTAACTAAACTAAAGCTCTATGATTTATTTATTTTTTCTTCTATAGTTTTCTTGGAGAGAGAGGGTTTTACCTAAGGAACAAATAATTAAATGAACAAAATCAGAGGATGGGATCCTGTCCTGTGCTGTTTCACCACAAGATGGCAGCAGTGTTCAGTCTGTATGTTTGTGGATTATGCTTTGACAGTGGCTTGTGCTCTCTGGGTGCTTTTTAATTTAGTTTTCTTCTAATGTAACATCAGTTTGCAAGCTCAGTAAACAGTCTATTTTTATTTTCAGCGTTACAAGAGGAAAATCTTTTGTTACCAATTTGTTTCCAAAAGGTGATTCTGTAAAATAAGTATTGTTCATATACATCCACAGTATTATAGATCTGTTGTGCCTCTGGCTGCCCATTAGACAGTTGCTGTCAAAGTTTTGTGAACAGTCAGTCCAAAGAATTGCTTTCTGATCATGAGTTCTCCCTCAAGGTTTGACAACTCTAACTTTTGTAATGAGCTTAAAAAAATAAATAAATTCTTGAGTCAAGGATGTCAGATGACCCACAGGTCGAATTTCAGCCACTTCACAAAAATTGACGCACATCTTACTTGACGTCTGTCTCTTAGGTCTTGTTTTTTTTTTTTTTTGCCAAATGATGAGCTGATGCTTTTAAACCTCACATACTTAATTCACAAACTGTGCAAATACACTGTAGGAACACAAAACAGCTGTGCTTGTAAGCTTGTGAACACCTGCGCCTGGGCTTTTTTAGGCGCTCTGCGGTTTGTGGATGAGCATCTCAAACAGGCTACTTAACTGTAAGACCTCCACTGGCAATAAATAAATAAAAAAATGAAAAATGATACGGTGTGTTTTTATAAATGAGGGGATCACTTAGCAAAATATTAAATAACTGCCTTTACATCCAGGTTCTTTCCAGCTGCCACAGAGATGCCAATTTTCAAATTTATTATTCATCATTTCTACAAACCTACATTTAAAATAGCCCGTACGACATCTGCATGACGTTCCCGTCAGGTCGGCAGTAGTGCTGTGCTCTGCGTGGAGATGAACAGTTGTCGGTACATTACAGATGCATGATCGGTTGAGTGCTTAAATATATGGCACAAGATACTCTGAAGCTACAACCTGGAAGACTCCTTCCACCTCTCATCCAATCGCACGTCAGCTGCTTCCTCCCGAGCAAAACAACTTAAAGATACACTACCTTTTTTTTAATGTTGGGGTCACTGTTGACATATTACTTCAGAGGAATAGTTACATTTCAAAGCATCAACAATACAATGGAAGAACATTTTGGAGTTACAGGTCTGATATTTGATGCTATATCAATATTACAGAGTCAATGTTTTACCTCTTAGTGGCCGTAAGAGCTAGAAATATCTTGCTGGTAACATGAGGAAGGAGAGTTTGTTTTCCCAATCTGGCCTTGTGAGTGCTGACATAATTTGTAATTTTATAGCAAGCACTGCAAATAGGTCAATGTGACACATTTTAACCTACATTCAGCCAGATCTCCACAGAAGTAGGAACTTCACTTCACGGCATCATGCCTGAAAATCCCACAGGATGTCAAGAGACATGGCCACTGGCTGCGCTGCTTGGTGTTAAAGTGTTTTCGTGTGGATTTTTCCATTAAGCCTGATCACTGAAGATTAAACACCAAACTGTGATGTGTTTCCGGACCTATATCTGGTATTAAGTGTCTCTCAACATGTGGTAGGGGTTTTTCCCAAAATACACGCAGCAGCTTTGCCCTAAGTCTCTGTCTCTGCAGCAAAACTGTCACATCCTGACGAGGAGCCGAGTCGTTTACAGAGAGCGCGAGTGGTCAGCTGTAAAGAGGCTTCTGCCGCCCGCACTCACGCCTTAAGAGTCATTTTGACTTGTTTATGTCGTGTTCAATTACGGTGATGAGGAGGAGGTTGGCCATTAGTTAAACGGAGTGCCCTGGGGAACAACAAGTCAAATGTAGGACCTCAGAAAACAACTTTCTGTGTTTTATTTTTGTTTTTTGTTTTTTTAAGTCTAAATCAAATTTGTTTTATGGAGTGTGAGTGCAGAATAGTGATATACAAATTAATACGCTAGATGCATCCAATGAAAGTATGAATAAAAAATACACATACACAGTATTAGGTCTATTTATGTCCAATATTGATTGAAGGATCCCAGTCTCAAAACATCAGAGACGTTTTCTCTTTAATGAGAGTAAGTTTAGCCTCCCCATCTCAATCATTATGACCAATAAAATCTTGATCCATGAGCTAAAAAAAAAAAATCTGTGACTAGACTAACTCTTTCCTTCTCATGAGAAAATAACTTAGTGAGGACAGTGTCTATATATCTCTACGTGAGAGCGTATATTGTACTTACACCTGCTGTGACCAGGAATGTGAACTTAAATGAATGTTTGCTGGTGTGTAAATAAGACAATGTGTAAAAGAGAAAATCCTGGCTCACAACATGAGCACTCATGTTGCCATGTCAACGTCAGAAGTTAAAAGCGTCACTTGTGTTATTATACCTTGAAGAAAGTCAGTTATTACAAGCTGTGTGTTTTAGAAATGAGGTTTTCTTTCACCAAAATGTGTCATTTTACAGGATGTTTCAAATCTACAATTACAAACTGTGCATATTTATTTCAGCACAACATTTAATTGGTTATTTTAATTAGTGTTGGAGTTGTTGTAGCACTTCAAGAAATGGGATTATCACAGGAAACACAGCCCCAAACACAAGTGGGGCACATAAAAGCAGCATAAATTACATTAAACATCATATTTATTTGCCTTCTACAAAACTAAAATCCTAAAAAAAAAGGTGATTGCATTGTACCTGTTCAACTAGAAGGGAACACAGGTTGCCAATAATCATAAAGTCACATTTTCACAACAGAGACAAGCCAGCTGGCTGTTCAGCACAAATTAAGGATAAATGATTTTGAATAAAATGTCTTGCAAAAACAATTACTCACATGTTCCTAGACTTGAGTAGGCAGGTGAACAGCAGTAGTATGAACAAGAAAACGAGAGGGAAATAAATAAATTGGTGTAAAATGATCATTACAGGACTTAGATTTCATGATTACGATGACCTGTTTGTTTGGATGTGGCTGATTATTAGTGGGCAAGCCCGGGTAAAAAGCAAAGGGACGACCCTCACAGGACTTCAGTGTTCGGGTAAAGCAAATGTTAAACAGTGGTAGAGATGATGCTCAATTATTCAGGTTTTGACAGATGGTGACTAAGAATGTGTGAAGAATGGCAACGATGCAGCAGGATAAAAGGACGATGGATGATTGGCAGTCAGATATGCACGAAGTAAAGGAGGCAAATGTTTTTCAGTGTTTAATTAACTGTGTCTGAAGACAGTCACATACAAAGAGATGATCATTAAAGTGTACTCTGTAGCACTGAAGTGTGAAAGTATGTGTGGACTGCATGGATGCTCGGATCAAACCTTCACATTGTGTTGTTTTAAAGCATGTGTCCTGATTTGAGTTTGTGAGCTCAGATTGACACATCTGTCCTCAGTTGATCTGTCAGATTTATACTTGATGGGAGTTGTCACAGTGTTGCCACAAAGACCAGCGCAGTAAATCTTTCATTAGCTTGCACCTTTGATCAGGGAGCGCAGTGACTGATGACTAACTTGATATTATCTGGTCAGAATAAATTGCTGGGCGGAGGATACGAAAGCATCATGGTAGAACATCCAGTTAAAAGCCTCCGACAGCACAGCTGATGCAAACGGATTTCACTTAGGAACAATTTTCCATCACTCTCTCAATTCTGATTTATCTTTAAATCTGCTGTGACTTGCTGAGCAGCAGGCAAGCTTCGGCTTAATTTAATTTAATTTATAGTGGTTGCTCATTACGTTAGTGTCTTCTATGAACAAATGAGTAAAATAACAACCAGAAGATATTTGTGTTTGAATAAGAAGAAGACCACATGGCAAAGCATGTTGCTATGAATGTTTTCTGCCCTTATAGGGTTTGTTTACATCATTAATATTCATAAGCACGAGAGAAAAAAAAGACCTTTATTCTCAGTTTTGATAAGGTGGCAAACTGATTTATGTAGAAGTCAAAGCCTTTTTCCAAGTATGAACAAAACCCTCATTTATATAAAAACATGGCTTTAAGTTAATACAGTGGAGGAAATGCATTTATCAAAAGAATTAATGAGGTCCTCTCTTTGCCCCTGAAATTTTATAAAAGAGCTCCCCCCTGTGGATTAGAGCAGTAATGACAATTGTTGAATGTCTAATGTGGTAGTTTGATTTTATTTTTTTCCACATTTTGATGCGTGTTTTAATTCATCTGCAGCTGCCACAGGCCTGAAGCCAAACAGAATAATAACCACTGCATCCAAAGACAAAGAATAATATTGTCTACAACTCATTACATCTTACACCCGCATGGTTATTATGCTAAAAGTAATTTTACATGTACATTAATTATAGGACAATCTCAGTGGGATAAACACAGATTTTATTCAGCAACAGCTTTCTCATTAGTGGTGTTATCATTTAAAACAATCACAGCAGCTGCACGGCCGGACACAAAAACAAGAAAGCCCACATCGCTGCTGAAGATTAGCGCGTGCAGCTGAGGAAGTTTTGCAGGGACACGTGCAGTTTTATTCAATGAATAACCCTCAGAACAGCAAAAAAAAACAAAAGTCAGAGCCGTTTCTCTGGCGTGATGCTGACTACACTGGGAGCATGTCAAAGAAACAGCCTGTGTGAGCGCTACTTGAGCATCTCTCTGCTGAAGACTCCCTCTCTGCTGCAGTTAGACAGGATGAAGAAGAAAGCGAACACCTGTCTCTGAAATTACAGAGATTGCCAGTGAGCACACAGCTGATTGTGTTCAAAATGTGTAGAATTGTGTAAGCTATGAACCGTGTCCATCTGGTATTCCTGGTCATTTCCTGTGACCTTGCCTTATATGGAAGAAACTACACTGATCCTGATTGGTTCTCATTGCACTTAGATGTGTCGGATTAAATTGACTGTAATCCAATGTGTAGTCCAGCTATGTTCCTACTTTTAAATGCATGGTTTTTTTTCAATACACATTGTGCTACTTTCATTTAATGCTTCACCACATGTGGAATTTTAGCTTTCATTGTTTATATTAAGCACATAAACAGCAACATATTGACATTAGCTTGCTAGCTGATAGTATCTATTTTTATTGTTTAATGCTTTCTCCCTTGTTTTGTGTGCAGATGTTTTAGTTTAGTGATGTGGACAGTGTATGTTATGTATTATTATGGTGTTGGTTTTATCAGTGAAAGTACTGTATGTGCAGAGTACAGTAGGTTTCACGTTTTTCTAGTTTTTAACCTCTTGAGACCCACAGTGTATACTTCATGTTTCTTAACAAAAAAGCAGTCATCCTCGTTTGTGGACATTATATCTAATCCTATTATCTTGGTTCGTGGACACCCCTATTCTACCTTCTAGTGGTGGCAAAAGCACAATACATCAATTCATGTATTATTACTACTACTAATACTACTCTCTGTTCAAAGACGATGCTTAGTTTTTAGACTTATCAGGACCTAAGAATCCCAAAAAGCTAGGAGAAATTAAAAATGCATGGCAAACAAAAGCTCAGGTCTCAGGAGGTTAATAAGGTGTTATCACCATGATATTTATGGGGGGTTCACCTCTTGTGGATCTGTACCTGGTGAAAATAAACCGGACTCTCCATGTGGCATCATATTATTAGTCCGTTGTTGTAAACCTCCGATTTAAATTTAGCAAAATTTAAGAGACTTATATGTTCCACTGATTTGTTGTAAAATTAATTTGACATAGATGGACAAAAACAGCCAAATCGCTTTTTTATGTTTTCACAAATAAGTGTCACGATTCTTGTTTTAGTGGCGTTTACTTTTTGAAACAAATCTGAGTTTTTACAGTTAGACTGCTCTCACTGTTGTCTAAAATGAGAATTGGTTGTTATATTATATTTTTTAATATACTTTAACTTAACCATCAAAGCAAAATTGCCATTTAAAAGTTTCTTTAACTAACGTTAAAGTTTGCATGTGTCTTTGTTTCCATGGAGATGCAGATACTTCAAGAGAAATGGGATTTTAGTTAAATAATATCAGATTGCAGTTTTATTTATTTGTTTTTGTCCTTCATACAAATTGCTGTTAACAGATAAAACCTGTGTCCATATCCGTATTTGATGTGATGATCCTCCACCTGGACCAGTTCATCTGCTCACAGGTATTTTAAGGTATTTGTAGGTTAGGTAGGTTTGCATGTAGATTACTCCAAGCATCTTGGAGAAACTTGCCACTGTTTGTCTTACACGTTTTTTGTCCCTGCATATTGCAGACTTAATGAAGTTACGTTCTGGGCTCTGTGGGGGCTGTACCATCTGTTGCAGGACTCCTCGTTCTCACTTGTTACTGTGTGTTTGGAGCTGTTGTCATGCTTCAGGACCGATCTGATATAAACATCTAAAGTGCCCTGAAGATGTACACACTACTGTTTTTGAAGGGGACTTGAAAATAGAGGGACTTCTTCGCCCAGGGTGTGATCCACAGCTGTCATATCAGCCGTATGTCACAGAAAGTGTCCTGGAAAATAACAGGAAACCCTGTGTGGATTTTCACCTCATTGTGAGTGTGGCCCTTTAAAATGTCACTTCATTCTTTGACTATTAGATGACCATTCAGAGTAATCAGTGACCTAATGATTCCCATTGGTCTCCTTGACAGTGTGATCATAGTTTGAATAGGACGTAATTACAGATCTATTCTCTGGTGAAATCCAAACTGGAAATATAATTAAGTTGATATCAAACCTTTGTAACAGTGTTATATACACACATATATGGCAGAAGCTGCAGAAACTGACAGATAATGAAATTAAGAGAGTTAGTGTCAGATTTTCAGCTTAAGTTTCTGGTGAATTAAAATGGCATAAATGCATTTCCAACAAACAAACAAAAAATGTGTTTCCTGTCTGCTCTTAAGTCAGGATAGATAGTAAAATAACACTTTGGTCAATGTCTGTTGTTTTAAATGTGCTTTGTAAATAAAGATCGACTTGACTTGACTTGAATAATGTCACACATGGTGGTGTACACATGTATTACGCTATTAAAGGTGCTAATAAAGATGAACGTAACTCCAGAGTCTGCACCAATAACTCTGTGAGGTTGAATTATAAACTGTATGGACGAAGCTAATGTGATGTTACCTACTGTGTTTTTTGGCAGGAGTTTCTTAGCCAGGCGTTTGTCATTTAAATGTCATCATGTTGGTTGTTTGGACCATATTTGGACATGAAGGGAGGAGTAAGATGGTGGGTCTGACCCTTGAACCCAAAGACACGAATGTATGTGAGACTTGACTTCAAGACCAGTCTCACAAGAGACCAGACCTGTTGATCAAACTAACCACACACCTAAATATTCCTCTTTTTGAAGCCTAATATCTACTTAATGATGAAATGACTTTTAGATGTACCTCCAGAGTAACTTTAGATAATCACATCAGAATGATTTGTGGAAAAAAATATTCACCATGAGCATTTGGGCGGCACAGTGGTGCGGTGGTTAGCATGTGTGCCTCACAGCAAGAAGGTTTGGGGTTCGAATCTTGGCTCGGGCCTTTCCGTGTGGGGTTTGCATGTTCTCCCTGTGCATGCGTGGGTTTTCTACGGGTACTCCGGTTTCCTCCCACAGTCCAGAGACATGCTTGTTAGGTGGATTGGTCAAACTAAATTGACCATAGGTGTGAGTGGGAGCATGAATGGTTGTTCATCTACATGTTAGCCCTGTGATAGGCTGGCAACCTGTCCAGGGTGTACCCCGCCTCCTGCCTGATGACAGCTGGGATAGGCTCCAGCAGACCCCCGCGACCCAAGTGTGAAGAAGCAGGTATAGAAGATGACTGACTGACTGAGTATTTCATGATTGAAAATTATGATTTTTTTTTAAATTGAGGTCAGTTGGAGCCACCATCTAGTGGCCTTTGGGAGCATTGCACTTTTTGCAGTGTTCTCATTTTTGAGGCCGTGTTGCTGTATCCATACAGGCTATGGGCTGAACACAGTGATAGTTTCAGCTAAATTCTAACATCAATATCATGAACGTCTGAACTAGATTTCATAGAAAACTATTGAATATGTCGGATCAGAGGTGTCAAACTCATGCCATGGAGACACTGCAGGTTTTCTTTCCAGCTGGTCACCAAAGCAGGTGATTTTAATCATGAACACCTCCTTCAATTTGAGGGAAGGAGCTCATCAGTGAGATCAGCTGCTGGAGAGATGGTTGGAAAGAAAACCTGCAGGGTCTCAGCCTCCATGGCACGAGTTTGGCACCCCTGTGTCAGATG